>JANIJG010010305.1:0-85889 GCA_024611175.1 Megaceryle torquata
CACAGAGCACTGGAACGGGCTCCCCAGAGAGGTTGTGGAGTCTCCTTCTCTGGAGATTTTCAAGACCCACCTGGCTGTGTTCCTGTGTGACCTGTGCTAGATTGTGTGATCCTGCTCTGGCAGGGGGGTTGGACTCAAAGATCTCCAAGGTCCCTTCCAACCCCTGACATCCTGTGATCCCATCCCATATATGCCATATTCGATATAAAGCCAGAGGGATCTGGAGAGTCTGTAGCTTGATTTTCTTGCTCTCTCACTCTCTCTTTGGCTCGCTCTTGCTCTTCTCCCCTCTTGGCCCACTTTGCCAGCTTTGCTTGGCTTGGCTCAGGTCCCCTTTTGGTTCCTTCCTTGGAGCATCCGAGGAGGACTCTGTCCATTCTGCCTTCAGTCCCAATCGGTGTGTTCCTGAATCCAGCCCCTGAACACAGCTCCCGTCTACTGTGGGACCCAGTCTGGGACTGGCCCGGTGCCTGCTCCAGAGCATCAGTGGTGATGGTGATGTAATTACCATCAGGGAGGTTGGGTTCGATACTGGTTTTGTGTGTATATTTGTACATATTCTATTTTTATTGTTATTTTCATTTTCGTTAAAGCTGTTCTCGTTTCCTTTTCTAATTGCTCAGTCTCTCTCCCTTATTCCCTTTCTCTTCCCCTTTGGGGAGGGAGGGGGGTTAAGAGAGTGTGTCTGTTATTGGTCCATGGGGCTGCCCTGACCCTAAACTGTGACACCCCTCTAGTGGCTAATATTTTTGTGATGGTGGTTTTCAGTTTCTTGGGAGAATTTTAGCACGAGTAGCATGTCAGGACTACTTGGCTGCTCAATCACATCGAATTGCAGACTACCATCATGAGAGAGTGGGCTAGCAGCTGGCCTGTATGATTCTTAAGTGTTGTGATGCCCAGTAACATGAAAAATACTGAGCTCTAAAGTTAGGAGGGATTTGAGTAACCTCCCTTTTTGATCTTCATTCAAGAGCTATTATTTTTCCTGCTCTCAAGCAATTGCTGACATTGGTAGGTTTTCAAAATGTAATGGAAATGGAGAGCATCCATTGCATTATTCAGGCCCTACTGAGGAATGGTAGATGGGTAAAATGACAGAGGTGTTAGCCCTTGCATGCATCACTTTTAAAGATTACAATGTTACGCAAAACATTATCTTCATCCCAAGTTATCTCTATCTAGTTATTAAAAAAACCCCACCTTTCTATCACTATCAGTTTATTTTAGAAGGCAGAAAACATTTTTGCTGGGGTAGGGGAAGTCGGATGAAAAAAAATACTGACCAGCCACAACTGGTGTGTACATTGTTTGCTCTGAAGAGAGTATGGGGCAGACCTCCAGGTGTTAGGAGTTGCTGCCATACTAACGATGGAGCCTGAGGGTTTCATCAGCCATAGGAAGCAGTATCTTTATGGTGACCGCAGCATGTGGCAGGAGTGCTCTTTTCTTCCTTTGGTGAATTCTCAAAATAGGTCAGCCTGTTATAGATCCAAGATGCAGTGACCTTTAGTAGACCGGAAGATAGGTATCATCTATTGGGTTGAGCCCATAAAGATATTAACAGAACATTGTGGCTGGATATGGGCTTTGTTCTTGTGCTTACTAGTATTACAGTAAACGCTCTTATTTCTTAATGTACTTGTAGGATTATTCTCATAGATATCAATGGGATTACTTGCTATTAAACCTAAGCATGCATATAATTCCTTGTAGGGTTTGGGTTTCACATGATTTTAACAGCAAGAGAAAGGAAAGAAAATAAATGTTATTTTTGTGTCATGCATAATATGGCATTATTTTATATAGAAATTTCAATACAAGCCTTAGTTATAGCCACCTTTTCTAGATGTCTGATCTGTGTGGGATTTCCAACAGTGAAGAAAAGAGGTTGTAATAATACCCACTTCTTACACTGCACTTATTATCAGTATGTGTGAGAGTGATTTACAGAAGAGAGAGATTTCCTCTGTTCTAGGATGGGGAGGACTGACAGGGAAAGGGAATGTGATATGCTTTGTTTCTCAGTAAACTTTTGGGAGAAAGTAAGAGTAGACCCTGGAAATACAGCTTTCCTCCATCTGCCCAGCCCAGCTCTGTGTTTGCTAGGCCCTCTGAAGAAGAAGAAAGTGCTTTTAGAAAGAACTGCAGCAACTGGCAGGCAAATTCAGGGGCAGATGTAGTAATAGAGAAAATATTTCAGAACATCTTTCTGTAATTGCCCATCATCCCTTTCATTTGTATTACAGCAAAGGCTTGGAAGCCTCTCTTGGCAGTAGAGTTCACCTGAAAAGCACTCGTGAATCTATCAATTGAAGTGGAGAAGCCTCTTCTGTCAGTATGTGATGGAACAAAACCAAAATGAGCAGCATGAGGGAGGGAAGGGAATGCGCTGGGATTGTTTGGTATGTCTCAGCTCCCTGCCCTGTCAGCTATACCTGTTGTGTTTAGCTCTGATTAAAGTTTCCCCAAAAATGCAGGTATGGATGAGTAATCCTTTTTTAAAATTAATATTATTTTTAAAAAATTTATTATTATTTTGGAACATGAGAAGCTTTCAATTTCAGAAGTGTAAGACTCAGCACAAACCAGCAATGTCTCTGTATGCAGTAAGTGTTTTAAGCAGATTCTCAGTAGTTAGTGTTAACCACATAGCCTTGCGGAGACTTTATTCTGGTGGCTTTAATGTTCTGCAGGGAGGCCAGGGGACACAGTTCATAGTCCACAGGGACCTTGCAGAACTCAAGTCCTTGATAACTTTAGTGTTTATGTGGGCATTAAGTCAAAAAAGGGGTGTAGGACACATTTCACTATTTTTTTTTTTTTTTGGTACCATCTTTAGCTTTACTCAGGGTTATTTTCTCCAGCCCCTGTCCAGGGACAGTCTGGAAGTGTAGGAAAAATGTTGTTTGATCTATGGAAAATTAGGATCTGTGAATTGCTGATAGCTCCATACCATAACTCATTCTCCTGAGTGCTCCTCTAAATTTGGGCTTCACTCAAAAGTAACTGACAGTTGCTTGTTACAACACTCTTCTACCACCATCACTTTCTAAAATTGTTATAGCACATTAAAGGCTGAAATAAATTTTTAGGACTGTTTGTGGCTCTCTTTGCTTTAGTCATATGCTAATTAGCCATGTACAAACAGCCTTTTGGTTAAAGAATAGCTGTGATGAGGCTGGAGTGATGTGGGATTGTTTATCTACCCACCGTGAATTTCACAAGGTTCCCTGTAATTTACTTTCCAGCAGTTCCTGGAAACTTAATGTTAGAGATAAGGGTGGACTTTGTTTGTATTTTTAAGGGGATTTTTGTATAAAATAAAAGGTGGAGTCCTTCATTTTTTTTCAGGTGCCCAAAAATGTGCTCAGTTCTTTCCTGGATAGTTTCAGCATTAATAGTGTAGTATCCACATTACTTCCAAATATAACTTGGCTCTCAGCTGTCATGTACAGAAATCAGTTGTCTCATGCAAAACACTTATAATAGGTGAGGTTCACCACTTAAACAGGTTGCACAAATCACCGTTCCCCTTCCCAAACAGAAACTACAGGTTATCTCAGGGCTGAGTTTCAAACAAAATAATCCAGACCAAGGATTTAGCTGCTTTGCGCATCTCTGAGACTCCATCTCAGAAGTGTTACTTGCCTTGATTTTGCCTCTTCAAACTAGCAACCAAATCTGAACCACAAAGGATGACTACAGACAGGGAACAGGACAAAATGGTCATTCATACCCGTGCACGTAAGGCACAGCACTTCTGATTCAGTCCTCCACAGGGTGGAGTATGTCATGTATTAGAAACAGATTTTCAGATTATTCCAGTACCTCTCACAGTTTTAAGTTAGTTTTGTGAGATATTTTTGCTGCAGACAGGGAATTGCAGGCTGTGGAGAGCAACCTCACTGTGGCAGGAGTCAGGACTGCTGTGGACTCTGGAGTTAGTAGGGTTAAGCTGCAGAAGTATATTTTATTTAAAGTTTTCCTTTCTGCTTATATATTAATGCTGGAGACAGTGTATCTGTTACAAGTGCAGCCATATACAGTAAAGGTGATTGTTTGGCAGCTGTAACACAGCATGAGGCCGTATCTCAGCATAAGTATATCAACTTCAGCTTTGGCAGCCATCTGGAAAACCAGAATTTAATCAGAAAGCCCAGGCAAATAAACCCGCCTATAAATGTAGACCAGTGCAGGTGTACTGATCAAATGGCATTTAAAAGCCAGGAAGAAAAGCCTGCTCTGGTTGTTTCCAAGGTACAGTGGTGCCTGTCAGGATGAGACTGTTTTCTGCTGGCAAGGGTTGGTGCCTTGAAGGTGTAAGTCACCTACCAGAGCCTGTGTGCATGCCAGGAAACTGCGGCCTGGGTTGTGATAGCTGGAGAAATGGGTGTGAGAGATGGAGAGATGCTAAGGCAGGTTCACACTTAAGACAGTAACAAACAACTCTCAAGGAAAGGGAAATGTATGTGGTTGCTCTACAACTTCTAGGTGCTGCTGTTTTCCGCTGAAATGTGGAGACTGTAATTGGCCTTGGCAGGTTTTCGAGAAATTTCTGACTCTCGTTTTATGTTCAATTTATGTTTTGAGGAAAAGCGACAAAGTGAGCGTTGGGGGTTGCCTTCCTGACAGTCTCTTTGTTGTAGAAGGAATTTACTTTTATGTCTAGGTTGCAGCAAAGGAAGAGCAAAACCACAAACACCTGTTCCAGCATGTTAGCATTTGAACAATTATTTTCTTTGCCTAAGTATTAATTTCTAATTATTTTCTATAAATAATGAATTCTGTTTATTTTTTCTAATTATTCTAGTTATTAAATTCTATTTATTTTCTGTTTTTCCTTTTTCTTCAAGTTCTGCCTTTAGTTAGGATTAGTGAGGTCTGTGGTTGGTCTGCTTCCTGAAGGTCAAAGGGCCTAACTGGTTTCCTGCAGAACAAAAAATATCTCTGCCTTTGAATAGGCTGCTAAATTGGAGCATTTGTGCAGTTGGTCCCTTTTAAAAAACGACAATAACAAAAACCCCACTATTCAGCTTCTGCTTTGTCTGCTCCAGGCAGATGTGGTGGCAGAGGCTGCAGCATGTACCAACACCCCCAGTACAGCATCTGCTGGGTCTCTGGGTATTTGAAATCAAGAGATCTAGAGCTGGAAGGAACCCCAAGTTTTCAACTTGTTGATTTTACAGTGACTAATGATGTCTGTCCAGTGTTGCCCTAAAAATATCTGCTGAGGAAGATGCTGCAACTCTCACCTCTGTTGCAGCCATAACAGAGAAAACTTTTTCTATGATGTCTAATCCACACATCTGCTCAAAGGGAGCTCTGGAAAACTTCCTCAGTCCAGCCTGGCTTATGTTAGGGGAAAATATCAGTCTGAATCCAACAGCCTGAAAGAGGCAAGACTGTGTAGCCCTGTGGCCCTTGATCAAACCAGTACTGAGGCTGAAAATACGTTCCCAGTCAGCACATGCAAACAGAGTGCACATATACACCACATATATGCACATGTACGTGTCCAGCCACATGGATCACAGGCAGAGCACTCACTGAAATGCAGGCAGCACCAGCAGCCTCCTCCTGCTCCCCTGACGAGCAGGATGAAGGTCTGTCAGTGAGAATATATATATGTACAAGGTGGATCCCTCCAGCAGCCAGGTCCAGACAGTTTCCCCTGAATCACAGTCTCCCCAGCTGCTGGCACCTGGCCAGATGAGTCCCCCTTTACTCTTTGGAGTAGTGGGAGGTGGTTGCAGGATCAATGGGGGTTGTATGGTGTGTTTTTAAGTGACAGGAAGGAAATTACAACATGTCAGCACTCAGGTTTGGTAGAATTACAGAACTAATGTAAGCAAAGATCTGACAGGTATAGAAGGGGGTCCTGGAGAGTGAAAATTGCTGAAAAATTACTGTGGGAATGAAATGGTTCAACTGTTGAGTATGCGAAAGTGACCTAACCTTGACAGCTCTATTTTCAGATCAAGTACTCACCTGCAAGGTTTCTGCTACTCTTAAGTTACATGTGGCAGTAAAATGGTAGTCACTTGAAGTAGCACACAGACTAGGCTGCGAGTGCTTCAGGAAAGACTTCCACATCAGTGTTACACTATTACAAGTGACATTAACTGCAAAATATTTTGATTTCTGATGTGATTTGTCTTTCATACCTGTGGGAACAAGACTTTGAAAGCTGCAGGGAGAATGCACAAGGCTTACCTCTGTAGCACGAGAGAAGGTACCCGTTCTCATCCGGTAACATCTCACTATGCCTTGAAAAATAGTCTCAAAGGGGAGATAATTCTTAATTTGTGCCTTTTATCTTGCTTCTGCACTGGCTTTGCATGGCCTTAGCAATGTTGAATGGAACAGGTTAATGGTTTTGAGAGACAGGAGCTGACATTCCACTGTCATTGCACTGGGGAGGAACACTTTTGTTGGATGACTGACACCTTTAGGCATGCTCCCTTGCTTGTTTTGATGCTGAATGTTCATGTTTTACTGATAAATTCTGCAGGAATACTTGGGTCTAGAGCACTTATGGGGGGTTGTTTTTTTTGGTTTTTTTTTGTTTTTTTTTTTGTTTTTTTTTCTGCAGAATAGCCTCGATCTATCCAACAGAGAAAATAAGCAGCACAAGCATGGAAAACTGAACAGAGAGCAAAAGGGTTACAGGATGATGATATATTGGTGGAGAATAAATGATCCTCTTCAGCTAGATGCCTTTCTCAGCTTTGCCTTCTCGTCAGGCAGAGCTCGTCTCTGATAAGAGGGGCCACTTGTGCTGGCTGTCAGTGGGGAAGAGCCCCTGCACTACTGGGCAGCTGCTTTGACCCCCGCCCTGGTTCAGAGGAGACCCTTGGTGGGGCTGGCAGGGCTGCCTGCGACCAGGCCAGGGTGGCTGTGGGAGGCACTCCTCAATCACAGTCACAGTCTGTGAGAGGGAAGGACATCCCTGTGTAGTCTTCTCACCAGCCCCTTTGCTTTCATACAGCCATTTAGGAAAGGGTGGAAAAAATGCTTCTGGACACTGACTGTCTATCACTTACTATACAATTTTTTTCAGTATGACACTGGCCAAAGTTCAGCAGCCTTGAAAATGCCTCTGAAATCTTTTTGTCAAAGCTTTAACTGAGGTCACCAATTTTAAGAAAAACACATGGAGTGTGGGCACAGCAGTTCATGGTTTGGGCTTCCTCCCTCATTATCTGTTATACTTGAAAGAACTGTAGCTGTTATCCTCGTGTAAAGGTTTGAAATAAGGAGTAAATTTTCATTTATTCATCTGGAGTCTCAAATGAGTATTCTCTATTCTACTCTTACTTGATTCGTGACAGTTCCAAAAAACATCTAAATTACTTTTCTCCCTGGACAGCTCCAGGATTTGTTGTGTGAGCAAAATGAGGGTAATAAAAAGCAGCAGCAGCAGAGATGCAGACGTAGTGATTTTTCTTAGCTACATGCGTAAGCAAAGGTTCTGTAATGTGCATTTAGTAGCCGTCTCTTTCCGTGTGGATACTGTATTAGCCTGTAAACCCTTGACCTGGACCGGATGGCTGGTTGCTATGGCAACAGGTTGCATAGTAACAGTTTTTCTTCTCAGGTTGGAATCATCTTGCTTCTCTTAAATGTGACTTTTGGGGAGGTTAAATGTGGCTCATCAGATGAAATTAGGTTTTTTCAAAGGAGAGGCAAAAATGTGGACGTTCAGCAATCTGAGCATCTGCTGAGAGGTGTTCTTTGTTCATGACGGGGGAAGAAGGTAGTCAGCTCCCCCACCTTCTCCACATCGTTGAAGCAGAGGTCAGCAGCTCACTAGGAAAAAAAAAGCTGTTCTTGGAAACAAGAGGAGTGGAGGAGGTTCAGGGGAATTTGTCTGCTGTGAAGCTCCCACTCTCAATCCTGCTAAAGGCAGTAGGCAAATATTAACAGCTTAACACTCCAGTAACTTTGAAAATTTCTGAACTTAAAGTAAGCCCCTAATCAGCTACTCTCCAGCTGAACTGCTTCTAAACCTCTACTGATCTGGTCCTGAATCTAAATTTTAAAGAATTACAACTATACACTTCAGAAGAGCAGTTTTTTGGCTTTTTTAATGGCTCTGCTTGGCAAGGTCCTCTGTGAGACTGTCCTTGGGAGCAGAGGGGCTGAGCTTGATCTACAGGGATGACCTCCCCAGAGCATAGGTGCCCCACTCACTCCAGCGTGCTGCAAGCAGAGCCAAGTGTGGCAGAAGGCCAACATGGATCGGCAGGGACCTCCTGAATGAGCTCAAACACTAGAATAAAGTGGGAGAGACTATCTAGGAGGACATAGAGACAGTGACCAAGCTTGCAGAAACAGAGCAAAGCTCAGCTGGAGCTGAAACGAGCTATGGGGAGGGTTTCTCTGGGTACATGGGTAACAAAAGGAAGGCTGAGAAAATATCATCCCACTGTTCAGTGGGACCAAGGTGAAGGAAATTTAAAGTATTTTATCCCTTTTTTTTTTGCTGCAGCCTTCACCAGTAAGGTCTGTCCTCAGACCTCCAGGTTTCTGCCTCTGCTAACAGAGTCTCTGGGAATGTAGCTTTACCCACAGTAGAGGAAGACAGTGATACAGCTCTTGAACTAACTGGATGTACAGCAGCCCCTGGTACCAGACAAGGTACATCCAAGGGCACTGAAGGACTTAGCTGACTTCAGTGGTGATCAGGGGAGGTTCCTGGTGACTAGAAAAGGGCAAGTATTGCACCCATCTTCAATACTGATAAATGTCTTTATTAACCACCTGGACAGTAGGATGGAGTGAAGCTTCATCAAGACTGTGGATTAAATCAAACTGTGGGAAGTGGTCAGTACACCAGAAGGGCCTGAGCAGGCTAGAGAAATGGCAGACAGGAACTTCACGGTAAGTTTAGCAATGGCAAAAGTAGAGTCACTTGTCCAGGGTGGAATAACTGTGCACCAGTACAGGTTGAGGACTGCCTGTTTGGAAAGTCAGAAAGTGTCCTGCAGATGCAAGTGGACAAGTTGAACCTCAGGCCATGGCATGCTTGTCTGGCAAAGAAGGCCAATCGTGTCCTGGGTTGCATTAGCAAGAGTGTAGCCAATGGGACCTGGCTACACCTGCAGTGCTGTAACCAGTTTGGTGTACCCTGGTACAAGAAATAAGTTAAATACAGGAGTGAGTGCAGTAGAGAGCCACCAAGATGGTCAGGGGCTGAAGTAGATGATGAAAGAGGAGAGACCTAGGCAACTGGGTTTGTCCAGCCTCCAGAAAAGAAGGGTAAAGGAGGCTATTATTGCTGCCTACAGCTTTCTGATGGGAGCATGTAGAGAAGCTGGAGTCACAGTCTTTTGGGAGATGTGCAGTGAAATGGCAAAAGGCAATGCAGGAAACTCTGATACTAAGATGAAGTTCTTGCTGTGAGAATTGTCAAATGCTGTCGCAGGGGCCCCAGGAGGTTGCTGGATTCCCATCCGTGGGGACAGCTGGAACTTGGTGTGGCCCCAGTATGACTGCGTGGGGGTTGGATCGGGTGATCCCCAGGGGCTCCTTCCAGCTGAGATAATTTTACAAGTCTCAGTTTCTTTTCTCTCTGGCTAGAGAAAAGCGAGTGTATCTAAGAGCCCAGAGCAGGACTCTTCTCGTGGGTGGGACTGAAAATGACTTGGGTGGTTATATTACCCTCCTTTCCCCCTCTCTTTCTCAGCCCCATGCATCTCTCTTCCCTGGTGAGCAGTGTCATCACCTACACCTCAGAAATTTGGTAATGATATGTCACTGTAATCCCCCAAGAGATCTCTTCCAGTGTCACTTATTTCTTCTTTAATATTAAATACTCTGCTGTGTGGTTTACCCTTGTGCCCTTTTGGCATGTATAAAATAAGCAGAGTTCCACACTGACAGGAACACATACATAGGCAGGAGCTTATAGAAAAACAAAATCCAGATATGACATGTGATTGGAGAGGGGCTTTTTTTAATTTTATTTTTTTATTTGTGACGGTTGATGTAATTTCTTAGAAGCTGTCAACCTCTAGCATTATCAGACAGTCACTTAGAGCTGTGCTGCTGCACTGTGATCCCATCAGCCAAGAGGCACAAGGAGGAGTGAAGTGGGGTTGTCCATTTAAGTCTCGGATGGATTTGAAGGGCTGCAGCAAGGTAGGGGAAGGGATTGAAAGCGTTCACTTGGGTGAAGGAAACAGCAGCAGCAGGAAGGAGAACAGTGAAACAGAAGAAACAGAGTTTGAAGGGATGCTGTTGTGGGAAGGAAGAAACAAAAAGTGCTATGAGACTGACTTGGATTGGTTTTAGACTGTTTTTTTCCTGTAAACGTTAAAAATACTTTACAGAGCATTTCTAGTTCTCAGGCTGGTAGAACAGTGAAGGTTTGAAAGGTTACACCGGTTGCCCAGTGCATCCACAAATCAGTGGCAAATCATAAAACCAACAGAAGGATTTACTGCCAGCGGCCCAGCAGCCTGCCCAGACAGTGTCCTCTGTAGGATGTATTTGTGGTTGGAATGTAATTCTGGAAGATGTAAATCTTGAGGACATGCCTGCTTGTCATTAAAGAGATGGCAGAGCTTTCTTCATGCATGAAAATGTCAAGCAAGCATCTTTACCAAATTATCAGATGGTCAGTCGCATTTTGACGTTGTAGGACATGCCAGTGGTTACATGGGAGAAGAAAAGATGCTCTTTGCTTCCTGTCCCAAAGTATTCCATCTATGCTGCCATGGACTGTGAATGTCCGTGTGGCAGCCTGGGGCGGGCTGTGCTACAGACGCTCAGGAAGTCAGCAGGATTTATATAAAGCTCTGCTGGTTTTGCAGAACCTTTTGGCTCCTTTCCAACGTCAAAGCGGGGATATAAATAGAAGAATGTCTCACTTTTGAAGTCTGCCTTCTATTCGTGGAAAGGAAAGACTTTGTGCCAGACCTGTGATATAATAGCTGTTAAATACAAGTCTCAAGGCCAGTATTATGATGGGCTGAGCCGCTTGACCACATTTCAGTGGGATGCAAGTGAGCTTAGTATCCTATAGCATCACATCTCTGTTAGCTGGCTGCTGACATCTAAGTAAGGTTTAGCTGTATGAAAGCAGGGTTCAAGAGTAATCCATCCTCCCACCTCCCCTCCCAGCTGCTTCTCTCCCTGATAAAAGAAAAAAAAAAATGTTTTCTTTTCCTTTGGTCAGATTAACAAGATGTTTGGGACAGTGGTGGTTGGAATTGGAATTGCTGGCTTAGCACGAATCCGAGACTTGATGAATCCAATGCCTTCCAGCCCTTCTGAGCACCTGAAACTCCTTGGATTTGTATCCAGGTTAGAAAATTCATCTTAGCATGTTTAATATGTATACTGTAACATTTCTTTCTTACAGCACGTGTGACTTTCCATGTGGAGGACAATTACTTGGGTGGGGGGGGAAGGGATGAATATCCAGTTTTATATTTCTGTTATAGTTAAAGCTGTCTGAAAATGGAAAGATTCTGCAAATATCCCTGTCACTCTGAGTGACAGCTAGGAAATGAGCACAGAACACTTTGCAAGAGGGAACAAATAGGTTACCTCAGTGAGGTACCTTGCAAAAATTATTAAAATAAAAGCTGATAGACATTCTTCCTGTAGGACCTGTGTGATTAAAAAAAATGTGATTCTGTCTGACTGAAATTTCCTGTAGGTTTAGGATGGTACAGACAATAATTACATTAATGACCTATTGTCTGCTTGACACTTGTAGAAACGCTTAAAATACATAAGTTTTATAGAGTTTCTAAAAAGGTTTTTGTTTGTTTGTTTGTTTGTTCATTTTTACATGTTGTAAAGCTCCTAATATATCAACTTCATCATAAAATTCTAATTAGTTTTGTTTAAACCAGGTACTTAGCCTGTAGGTGCCTTTAAAGACTGTCTGCCCCATACAGCAGAACATAAAGGTTTTAAATAGTTAGGCAGTACATCTATGGATCTCAGACTGTGAATGTATTTTTCCAGCTGTATTTAAATCATTCAGTCAGGGTGGTTTGAGACCGAAAGGATCTGTTAAGTCACCTGGGTTTATCTCCCTACCAAATACACTCTTGGTTCCCTGATGTGTTTGCTAGTGCTGCAGCTCACCTTGAACAACACCGCAGGCAGGGTTTCCACTCCTTCTGTTGAGAAAGCACAGTCCACAGGCAGCTTGCTTGGATATGTTCCCTTATTCTTTGCATTCCAATCACATGTAAACATTACCTGTCTTTGCTTTCCAGTCCTGCTTGTGGCTTACCCTCATGCCCTCTGTCACCTAACCCAACACTGTCGAGGTGTCTGCTCTAACCTTTACTAATGCAAAGGGCTTTCGAGAGGGGCGTGCATGCTTCATTTTCAGGTGGAGATGTGCTCAGGGTGGTGGCCAAGAGAGCTTTCCTTTTAGCACTGGCATGGCACGTATGTTGCAAAGTCTGAGCCATTACAGCCAAGCATCTGCTTTATGCATCTCCTGCTCATCTATATTTGTAGTTGTGTGTGGCCCTGCCAACTCAAATGCTTTTGCCTATGTTCTCCTGCATGGAGATGTTCTTCCATAGAAGCACTGTCCTCCTTCAAGTAATTCTTGTTAAAAAACAAAACACCAAAACAAACAAACAAACAATCAAAAATCACACTTCAATAGCAGGACAGTTTCTGTACTGGTACCACCACCTACACACTGGCCCACCACTTTTGTTCTTTTGTGCACTCCACTTCTGTCTGTAGGTGCTCATCCCCTTCCTGGATAACAAGCTGCCTTAGTTCTACCCTGGTTGAGCTCAGTGAGACAGTGGTACTTGGGAACAATTTCTAAGTGCTGCTGCACAACATTCAGTTGGGAGGAATGGACCGTGACAGTTATGCTTTGGTTCTATTTATGCTAAATACACAGGAGAAATTTCGGCAATATTAATGAGGCCAAGCAGATTAGCCTGGAAGATGCTTTAAGAAGCAAAGACATCCATGCAGCCTTCATCAGCACAGAGAACAGAAGCCATGAAGAAACCATCAGGTATTTTGTGATGATTATTATTATCTTTTTTTTTAATTTCCTTTTCCTACCCTTTCCCATGTAATTTAGAAGCATAGAGGAGCTGTATAAAGCTGTTGTAGAAGAGAATGTGGACACTGGAGAGGAGACTGCCAGACTAGAAGCCTGAAGTAAATGATAGAGAGTTCCCTAGAGCACCATGTAAGCCTTGGAAGAGAGTATGATTTAAGACATGTTCATTTCTCAAGTAATTACAACTGCATACCTCTCTAGGCCTGTGTTTGATGGACAGGATTCAAAGCCTTTCCTCACAGATTATACAAAGAAAGGACACTCCAGTGCTCCACTCCAGACACTCAGTTGTCTGGAAATTAGAAATTGCAGTGCTCAACACTGTGGCATTTTAGTGACCTGCTGTAGGTGAGTGAGGGAATTCTGTGGAAAAAGGAGAATTAAAACCCATCTCTCCTGGTGTTCAAATGTATGATGTAGCCACCACACCCTCCTATCTTAGGAAACTTGCCATTTATTTCTGTTAGTCTGCATTGTTCATCTCTCCATATGGGGCTGACTGTGGGAATGAGAAGCAGCTTGCACAATGGAGAGAGACGATTATCACGGTATACTTCTTAAAGACTGGTCTTGTATCCCTTTCAGAATGTTTTTAGAAGCTGGGAAACATGTCCTCGTTGAATACCCCATGGCTTTGTCTGCTAAGGCGGCCCATGAGCTCTGGGAGATGGCTGAGCAGAAAGGTAATGCATTAGTTCTCAAGGCTGTAAACAGTATTACCTGTTGGGTAGCACCAATGGCATCAGCCTCTAAGGCAGGGCTCCAGTCTACTATTAATCACGACATACAAGGGAGTATGACTGTCTCTGAGATGTGTCAATCCAGGATTTAAGGCGTGTGCCTTAAATGAGGAGATACCTTACACTTAGCATTGACATTCATGTGGTTATGTTTGCCCTCAAAAAAGCACTGGGCTCTGCTTGTGATACTAAGAATGCAGTCAGAGAAGGAAATGTCTTTTGCAGTGATAGTAAAGCACTTAGTGAGTGTAGCATTGGACTTGTGCACTTTGCTGCTCTCTCTCTCCCTGAAAATGAAATTGGAAACAGCTCCTCTGGCTTCTAGCATTTGTGATGTGCTGGTCACAGACAGCTGCTTGTGCTATTGCAGGCCAGCAAGGCATCCCTGTCTGAAAGACAGCTTGTCTCTAAGCTAAATCTCTATTTCTGCTAAGTGTGTGGTCCCATCCCTGCAGTGCCAAGGGTCAGAAAAAGCTGGCAGTTCAGTTGAGGGCAGTAGGGTTGTATGGGGAGAAGTACAGTGCTGGGCAGAAGCAGCGTGCAAACCATTTGGGCAAGCTGCACAATCTATAATACTACTTCTTAAAAGTTTCCTTTGTGACTTTTGTCTAAAGCACCAGAGGTATAGGATTTCTGCTTTGCCATTTCTCTGCACTGACACCACTTACTGCCTAGTTACTCGCCAAATGGCTTCCTGTTTAGCAGAATTTATACCTCTTCTCTTGAAGCAACAGCAATTACTGCCAGCAGCCTAAGCTGACAGTCCTGGAAACCCTCCAGAAAATCATACATTGAATGAGGGCCACGTACAACATGTACCAGATAGCCTGCATACCAAAGTAGCCCAGGTAATTGCAATGGAGGAAGCTACTCTTTTAACATATTGTTACAGTCTGGGTCTGAGTATTATGCTGGTCGTCCCTCCTCCCCCTGCTTCTTTTTCCTGCTACCCTGGGAGGAAAAATGCAGGATAAGGAAATGTAAGGGGAAACAGGCCACGAATTAATCCATCTTTTACTTTGAAGGCTCATGTTTCAGCCTTCGTTGGGTATTGGGTTTCATTGCAAAGTTTCTATTAAACATATTGGCTACTGTTCCTGTAATCTCTATATTTGTTGTCTCCTGAAAATCCTTAACCCAGATTGATGCCTCAGCTCAGGGCCCATGTTTGGTTTTCTTCCTGACATCATTTTGCCAGCCATGCGTGAGAACATTTCTAAGTGAGTTCCCACTGGTGGCTGGTGAAGTCTTTATGGCTTAGATGTGTCTTTGATTCACACAGAGAGCTCTTATTTGATCTGTCCTTATTTTTGGTGTGATTTTAGGGGTTTGCGTTTGTGATTTTTTTTTTAATGGCAGATAAAATACTTCATGTGGAGCACATTGAACTTCTGACTGAAGAGTACAAGCAGCTGAAAAAAGAGGTGGCTGGGAAGGAACTGGTGAAGGGGACGTTGCATTTCACAGGTCAGTAGCTGTGAGGAAGTCAAAGTCCATCTGGATTTGTCCACCTCCTCCACGGGGATGCCAGTCCTTCCAGGCTTCATCTAGTCCTTTTAGAAAAGAGTCTGTCTATAAACTGACTAGAGACACAAGTATCAGTTCTGGATATTTTCATGAAGTTGCAGAACTGTCTGGAAAGCACCTTTGCTTAACAGTTGCCTTCTACAGGCTATTACTTTTCTGCTCTCTGGTGAAGAACACAAGCCTATGCCTTGTTGTATGGAGGAGAGAATTTTGTCATCTGTACTTTAGTGGTACTGACCAATATCTCATTCATTTTGTCTCAGAGAGGAGGATGAGCTCTGAGGAACTGTCACGGTTTCTACAGGGGACCTTTAGTCTTCCATGCTTGTGTTTGGCCCCAGAAGAGTGGAGAGAGATTTTCAAGCCATTGTTTTCTCCCTATTTTATTCCCCTGTTGAATCTACGTACACCCTCCTGTCATCAACATGTCCTGAAGGGTTTGTTGTGTATGTTCTTTGTGCAGCTTTCCCTGTCATAGCTCACCAACAGACCTATTTCAATGTTGACCATCTTTGTTGACTTTCCTGCTCAGTCCGTCCACTCATGGCCCTTTCACACCCTGGTCTCTAAGCCTGCAACAGTGTAGTTTCTTCGGGGGTTCCAGTGCAGACGGTATTATTCTCTTTCCCATTTCTCAAGACCTTCTATGGCTGTCGCACCAGGTAGCGTCCTTGATGAAAACAAGACAGGATTCCCGGCTTTCAGTGGAATTGCCCGACTGACTTGGCTGATCGACCTCTTTGGAGACCTCACTGTTACCTCTGCAACCAGAGAAAAGCAGAATGATAAGAATTATTCCAGAATGACTGTTCACTTGCAGACAGCAAACAAGAAGTGAGTAATGGCTGTGGCAACAGGTGAGCCGGGCTCCTCAGCTATTATCTGCAGGAGCTCTGCATCCTCTCTTCCTCTTGTGGAAGCAGAATGGGTGGATGAAAGTGTACAAGAGAAACAGACCTGAAAATGCTTCATGTAGTAATCACGGTAAAAAGAGCCACCACCAAACAATGTCTACTGAAGGACACAGGGAGGTCTAAAAGCTCTTTTCTGATGTCTGAATATAAGAATGGGCCCCTTAATGCATTTTATCATGCCCAAGACTGAAAGACCCTTCTCTTGCACTCTGAAAAATTGTTCAGAAGCAGAATATTTTCTGTCTAGCATCAGACATTCTAGCTGTACATTGAAATCTAACTGTTCTTTACATGTTGAAAGTATATGACTGTTTGAAAAGGTAATGCAGTAATACTTAGCTTATAGCAGTCTAATGCACATGCTAGTATGTAGTACTAGCTGGAGGTTCAGAAATTACACTTTTCGAGCAGAGAACTACTGAAAGGCCAACATGCAAAGTTTGCTCTTTGCTAATGCCTGATCTGCAGTCCTGAAGTTTCACTGATTTTTCCTGTGTAGGACAACAGCCTGTTTCCTAGTCCTTGTCCTTTTGCTTTTTTTCCTTGAGTATGTCAGAGTGAGAATCCAGCAGTCAGCATTACTTGTCATTTTTTCCAATCATTGCACAAAGTCTTTCTTGCAGAAAACTCTCCATGATTCATTTTATAGTAATGAATTTGATCTCTTTTTTTTTATATCTTAACAACAGCCTTGCTATCAAATAGTCTATTTTTAATGGTCTTGCTATAAAATAGTATCATTTTAAACAATATATGACCATGAATTAAGTCATCAGTTTTTCATACTGTAAATTGAGCACTCAACTTGGTCTAAAATCTGGTGGTGTATTTTCCTGGAAACTCTCTGGTTTAGTCATTCTGGGCCCATCTGCATGGAGATCATGTCCTTTCAGATAGGTTGAAGTTACTTATGATGCCAGTTTACTGCATGCTGCAGATGCAGCTTGAGAACTGTCTGATATGCAAAGGTACAGAGAAGTTACCCAAGCTCTATGTGTTTCCTAGCAGTCAGGAGTGGTGATGGAACAATTCATGCCTTTCTCTTTACTCTATTTTCCAGCTTTTCTGTATAGCACACTCTGCCTTTGAGACTGATGACCCCCACATAGGCATGTGACAAAAGGCAGATGAGAGGATTAGGAAGAGCAGGGGAGAATAAGACCCCGTGGGAACATATTTTGGCCTATCTTTGTAATAAATTACCCTTTTTTTTGTTGCTAATATACTTAACACTTAAAATGAAAAATATACAACCAACAACAAGAAAAAAACCAAAACCCCAAAACCAGAAAATATGACTGCTTACTTCTTGAAGATTTTTAGATAAGTGTTTAGTTTAAAAAGTAATAACCTGAAGGACTAGCCATTTGGGAAGTGAATAACCAGGGCTCATTTGAACTGTTAGTTTCCCTGCAGGTCTAGTTAAGCATGTTATCAGCCCATCCTACAAAGCCCACTACAGTTTATCATGGGATTAGCATCTTGTCTTAGCAACCTTCCCCTCTTTTTAAATAAAACATAATTTTAAATTCCTTTCAAAATGCAGTTTTGCATTTTGAGGAGGACAGAACTCTGTATACAAGCTCTGTTTAGCCTCCTAGCAATTTGCCAGTAACACGAGTAGCTGTGAAGCTCTGTATAGAGTGAAATTTTGAACTAATTCCAGCAGATGGAACTAGCGGGTGGCTTAAGCATTTCCCTGGCCGTCCTGTCTCCTGGTAGTTCTTAGCTGCTATGTATGATATTTGCTAGACACAGAACTGCTGCTGGGTTACTGTTTTTTTTTTTTCCTGCTCTATGCTGCTAACTGATACCTGCTTTTCTTAGCCCCCTGCGAACTGTTTGTATGGGTCAGTAAGTGTTTTGTCACCATGAGCTGTTTAATGACCTCGGGTACAGTCAGCTTTATGTCTCTGGGATAAATCATGCCGTCTGGAAAGTGACATAGCGTTCCTGTATTCTGTTCGGTGGCTGGGCCCTATTTCCTGCTGACCTTCCCCCATTGACGTCAGTGGAGTTACAGCAGCAGAGAACTTGGCCCACTTTCCATCAAGGAAGTTATGGCCTGGCCGTCATGGTGGTGGGGTTACAGCTCTCATTTGCACAACCTTTATTTTGCTGAAGGATGGAAAAGGTCTGCACCTTTTCTGAGAGCAATCCCATCCTTTGTTGAAAGCCATAATGACACTAACCTTGAGAAATGTGGTTAATTCAGCCTATTTTCTGCCTTGAAAAACACACCAGGTGCAGAATGCAGCAGCCTGTGCTCCGCTTGTTCAGCGGGGATTTGCAGAAAGGCTGGGTCTGTCTCCGCTGCACAGCCCGTGCTGGCTGCTCATCTGTCCCTGGGTGGGTTTTGGAGGTGATGCCCAGCTATCCGAGAGGTGACCTCTGCCTCTGTTGTGTTTCCAAGACAGTTGAGCTGACAGCCTCTCTGTGATAAAACATTGAGCAATCCAGGAAAAGACAAACCTCTACTGACAGCGTGGCTGGACTGGGATTGCAGTTCCTGTCAGAGCTTGGATTCAGTAAATGTCAGAAAAGAATTTTTAGTGGGAGCTGGAGAGATAATAATTTGGGCAACATCTCCTTCAGTGTTAACTAGGGGTAGGGTCTAACTGTCTAATTCCCATACTAGGTAAGGTAGCCCCTTTTAATTGCATGGTAAATAAAAAATATTGCCATTTCCAAAGCATGAAAAGGTAGATGCTCAAAAGAAATTGAAGACATTTTCTGAACATGTATTCTGCCAATAAATATTTGAAATTATGTTTGTGTGGAGATCTACGCTTGCAAAGTCTAATAAAAAAAAAGCTTCAAATTGAACATCCATAAAAAAATAATGTAATACATGCTTTCTGCAGAAATTGCTGCATAGAATATTTAAGCTGAGTGGACCCATCATGAAACAGCTTAATTATTCTACAGGTACAAAGAGTGTTCACTTCATTTTGCTTTATTTAACTAGGACAGCCCAACTAGGGCCACTTATTATTTGAAGAAATAGGGAATTGGAAAAGCACAAAGTCTCTTCCAATCTCTGAATAAAATCTATCTGGGAGAATGCTACCAGTCTAAAAGCTGGAAAGTCAGAATAACCTTAAAAAGTCATGGTGTTTTCTTCACAGCAGATAGTGCTTGCTCTGTAAAACTTAGTATAAAAGTTGTTTTGTTAGTCTTTTTCTTCTTTTAACTGGCCAACATATTAAGTATGGCTTTATTCACCCACCAAAAATGCTGCATTTGTTGTTTCTAAGTAACACTACTAACACTTCTAAGTAACTGCCTACATCCCTAGCCAGATAATATTTTGATACAAATCTTTAATGAAAATGGGTAAATTATCTATTAAAAACCCCAGCAGTTATTCACCATTTTCTGACATAAAATGCAAACCCATTTCTTAAGCTACATAATTGCTTAAATAATGTGCCAACTTGCAGCATACATGTCTTTGTAGCAAGATGGGAACTAATTTTAGTGTACAAGTTGTTAATGAAAATCAACACGTTCTGGTTACTAGTCAAGTAGAATCCATCTCTCTTTGGGAAAATAACTAAAAATCCAATCATAGAAGAAGATAAATCTATTAGTAAACCAAACATTTTTCCCGCTCACTGATCTAAATTAAGCACTTTGATTAAACTCTGCCCACTCTGCATGATTGTGCTTCTGGTTCAGTGGTTTCCCCAAGCTAGAGGGGAAGATGACATACACTTGAGCCTGATCATTGGTGTGCATCTGCTGTAGATCACCCCAGGGAGGGGACCCTTTTTTTGGATCGTATCACGGACTCCCCTCTATTACATGGTAGAGGTCTTTGCCTGTGCGTGCCTAATGGTTTCTTCATACCTGACTACCTGAGATAAACAGCTTTGAATAACAGTGGCCTGAAGAACATAAAACTATCTCTGTTGAGTCAGAGCAAAATTCAGCCTGCCTCTGACCCAGGTCAACAGCCAACACCTCAGGGAAGAAGGATGAGAACAAAGAAAACACCAAGTGATATGTCCCTCAAGCACCCTTCTGGCCTGTAGCAACACGTAGCCTTGGGGCTTCCTGAAATGCATGGTGTCTTTGCATTTATTAGTCCTCTGAGTATTATTTCTGGTGGATTTTTGCAGGCTGTAATGGGGATCTTTCTATTTTTTCCTCCAGTTGTTTTACTCTGTTCAGTCAGATTCATCTAGCTGTGCTTAATTTGTAGGGGGTGTGTGTGGTAATACAGGTGAGCAAAGAATAATTGATACAATTATGTGAATATAGAAACTGTATCCTAAAGCATAAAAGATGAGAGGTGCAGAATCATTAAGCTGAGTGCTCTGCAGAATGTGTTCAGCATAGACTGACAAGGACTTTCCAGATGTAATGATATTGAAGATTTAATGGGCAGTACTTGGAGACAGAATTTATTCTTCCATGCTATTGACACCCTCGTAATTTGTGAGTGGCAGGTTAAAGTGGGCCATAAAGGAATGTGGAAGGGCCATCAATAACCAAGTAAGAAAAATAATGTGCATCCTCTAAACACAGGCAGTAGTGAGTGCTGATGAATGAGCTGCAGAAAGGTAATGTCACGGTTTAGGCAGCTGACAAAAGAGCAGGAGGGCTGGATCATGGCTGTGGCTGGTGTTGAGGACCATTCCTCACAGCCTCTGTAAGCATTTGCATTGTTGGGCCAGGGAGTCTGTTAAGACCCCTGAATTGATGCAGCACATCCCATGGCTCCTCTTTCTTCAGCCAAACGGGGAAGTTGGGGAGGAAAGTGCAAGGACCTGTGAGCTGTGCCAGTCAATAGCCAACAGTACCAATGCTTGGCCTAGAGACTGTGGCTACCACATGGGTATAAGACAGGACTTTTCTCTGGTTGAAAAGGACCTGCCTGAGAGTCAATGTAGCTGAAAGAGGCAAACCTGACATCTTCTGGTGTAATCTCTAGGATTAATTTAGTGTTCCCACAGATGAGAAAGAAACGTGTTTGAAAAGTTCAGAGAGTACAGACACTAGCGTCTGCATGAGTGAACTTGCCATCTGTTCAGCTCATCCTAAAGGGCTACTGTTCAACTTGCACAGTAGTACCTGGGTCATCGTTATGTACCTGAGTGATGTAGATTTATTCTTGCTGGACTAGACATTGAGGGCTTTCTGAGTTGAGCTGTGATTGAATCATGCACAAAACATTTGGATGTTTACCTGCACTTTTCATCCAGGTCGGCAAACAGTCAGATTACACTTCCCTCTCCCCTGTGAGATGGTTAGACACTGCTAGCTTCTCTTTCTGTAAGGAGGAGAGAGCTTACATGGTGTGCTGGAAGTTGTGGCATGAAGCAGTGGCAGAGTTAAGACTGATGTGCAGCTCCATAATCACGAGGCACGTTGGTCAGAACATGTTACCTGAATATGCAATGACTGAAATTTTGAAATGGTGTGTTTATTAGGGCATTTTCTCTAAGTGCTGAGAAAAAAGCATAAACTCTTGATTCTGTTTCTTCATAAATACTCTGTTTTCTCTGCTCCTTCACACTAGACCTCTGACTTGGATTGAAGAAAGGGGACCAGGGATGAGACGTGAAAAGAAAATCAACTTCTGTTTCACAAGTGGTTGCCTGGAGAACTTCCCTCAAGCTCCAAGATCTGCTGTTGGACTTTTCATGCAGGATCAGAACCTCTTTGCCAAAAAACTGCTGGGCTGTGTATCCAAGGAGGAGCTGGCTGCTGAGAAATGGCGAATTTTGCGGTGTCTTGACCTTGCTGAGGTGATCCAACAGCACTGTGAACAGCCACAGAAAATCTGTTCCTGAGACTGCTCTTAGAGAAGGAGGAACGCAGCAGACAGGAAAGCTGTAGGGCTAGAGCTCCCTGTTGCCATCAAGCAGTTGCTATTTCTGTTTCATTACCTTCTTTTTGACTACTTGTGATTCCTAGGCTCTCTGTGTGGGCTGGAGAGCCTGGGTTATACCCCGTGCCTTCTGGTTTGCACCAGAGCAAAGGAACATTACCCTGCTCCAATGCATTGCTGTCCTTCCAGGCAGATAGGAACCTAGCAGCCACAAGCTTTCCTGCGACTCAGCTGGCAGTGTCCCTGAGAGCAGATCCTGGAGGACTGCAAATACTGGACATGACTTTCCCCCCTGAGGATTTCTGTCCTCTCTAGATACATCTGAAAATGAGATGTGTTTCATTTAATAGTATTCATGTAGTATTATGTAGAAAGAAGTATTAGCTAGAATGAAGTTCTAGGTGAGTTTTCCACCTCTTTCCTTGATCTGCAGAACTTGTGCCACCACAGTCTTGACATTTTCTTCCAGGTACCCCAAATTGTTCTGTGTTTGCTCTAATTAGTTGTTGTGCCTGTTTGGTTTTTATTTTTGTGAGTTCTTTTTGTTGGTTTTGTTGTTGTTGTTTGTGGTTGGTTTTTTTCCTACATTGGAAACTTTTTAATAGAGCCTATATGGGCATCAAACCAGAATAGAAGCAATATCTGGTCTCTTGAGAGATATTATGTTGAGTTCACTCAATTTCTCTGGTGCCCTGTGCCAACATAGAAATCTTTTTGCGGCAGAGATTAGAACAGCACACGCCTGCTTTCTACTGAATTTATAAACTTTTCACTTCCTCCCCCCTCCCCCCACTGGAAGCAGCATATTGATGTCCTTCATTTGTGTTCTGTATCTAATTCAGCCTGTGAATGGATTATTGCTAAAATTAAAAATATACCCTGCCTTTAAGAAAAAAAATAACTAATGTGCTCCTGGAAATGGTGAAATTCATTAGAAATAGTGACAAAATTAGAACAGAACAGTAGAAAATAGAACAATTTGCAAATACAGCCGTGAGATTATGGTGCATGACACCATAAGGGGTCTTTAGCATTTTATGGTAGTCCCAGGGTCACGTATGCAAGACATTATCACTTCCTTAAAGATGCATTTTAGTTTTAGGAGAAGTCTAAACAGTGCACAAAACTATTAACAGTTCCTCTCTGCCTTTACTTTCTGATTACAGCATCTGTTGGTGCTGTATTAATAAAGCAGCAAACTTCAGTCTGTGAAGTTGTTCTTTCAAATGCAGAACCATAATTTCTTTTCCATGTTATTACTTGGGCACCTTTTTAATAAGGGAGCATATATGTTGTGAATGTCAGTACTGATGGAAGAAAATCTTCCTTTGGGTAAATCATGTTTATTCAGAAGTTGGATACAGTTCAGTTAGTTGGAAAGAGGGAAGGGAAGACTGTGTGTTTTTTCCCAAATCAGATTTGAAGAGTGACTGGAGCTTGATATGTGAATGAATTCTGTGTGTGAAATTTGCTTAAAACTACTCTATCTGCTACAGTGAGTAAACCCCCTCCCATTTACTTCAATAGATCAAAATCCTCAAGGGCTGGCAGCAGATTGCTGCAGGCTGGTCATGCTCTCGTCCACGCAAATGAACACCTTACTGAGCATTCATAGGGACTTCTTTACCCATGTGATGAGCATTGCCTGGGCAGATCTGATGCTGCATGAAGGGGAAAAGGTAGATTTGTGGCAAAATGCAAAAAGTCCATCTGGGATCAGAATGAAATGACAATCTGCTGTCTATATTTGTCTGCTATGATAGCACATGAGAGGTCCCGTTTCCTGAAAACTCCTCAGCTGTGAATATGGGATGAATACCACTTGTTTACACATTAATTCACAATGGGTAGCTGGGGAGGGAGGAGAATGGGAGATTCACACTCCATATCTATAGGCATGGAAATCAGCCACCACATCTCCCTGGGTGTGCTCTGCAGTTGCTGGCGAGAGCAGCATTCCTCTAAGAAATGGGGGGTACATTCATGGGAGCTCTGTAGAGCAGCAGTATAACATTGTACAGTGAATCACCCCCTGGAGAAGCTCATTTCTATAGAGAGTGCCTGGGGAAATTAGCTGGTTAATTTGAGCTGGGGAAGGCAGATGCCTAGAGATGGATATTCCTCACTCTCCTCCACCCCCCTCCCATTCCTCCTAGCTAACCTGCTTGCCTACTGCTGTCTGCCCTGCTTCTGGAAGCCTGCAGCATTGGAATGGCTTTTCCTTCAGCCCTATGTATTTGCTGAGGTACTGCAATGGTTTGTATATGAGAGCTACTGGATGTCAACCTTCAAATGTATGTATTGTTTAACCACGTGTTGGATCCACCAATAAAACATCGGAGCTCTTAATCCTTCCTTTTAGTTCCTGTTATCCTTCATTAGCAGTTCCCATTGCCTATGCTTCAGGTGGCTCTGTCCTGACAGGTTCTTCTCTGTTTTCACTCCTTGAGCCCTTTGAAATCCTGCCAGCAGCTACAGGCTATGATCCTATCCTAAAGCCCTCAGCTGTCTCCCTCTCCTGTTTCAAAGTTTTGAATACAAGTGTATGTGAGGTTTTGACCTTATCTGAACTCATGAGCCCTCACATAAAATTCCTGCCCTTCCTGCCCTTCCTCTCCTGTCTGACTCCTGCCCAGGAATACTGGCAAGTCAGAATCTTGGCTGTACACTTCCAGTTTTCCATTCAATAACTGGTGTATTTGAGCAGCCTTTTTGAATCTGCTAAGTAGAATCTGAAACAGATTCTGAAAACAGAAAGGGGTTATCTTGTGGCCTTAATAAACTGCTTTGTCATAGCAGAAATATTATCAAAAGATTTTTTTCAGGCAGTATTTGGCACAGCCTGAACCCAGCCAGTTTCAGAGATGCAGAGGTATGAGAAGGTAAGTACAAGTTGTGACCTGGACAGGTCAGTATGTCACATTCTTTGGAGTGAGCTGCTTTTTTACTTTTTCTGCTGGAAATCATCCTGCTCCTGTTGGATGCCGTAGGAAGTCCATCACAGGACACTTTATTAACTCTGCCTGATGGGATGGAGCTGTTACAGAAAGCGCTGTCATGCAAAATGTTCCTATGTGAAGAAGGGGTGCTTGGTTTGCTGACACAGGCTGAAGCTTTCTCTGGCAGAAGTCACTACCTGACACACACTTGCTGAAACTTGGAAGAGGTGGTTTGATCCAAAGGCCTTTTCAGGGGGCTAGAGATCAGTGGAACAGAGAATTTTCAAAGAGCAAAGACTCTGGCTGTTGGTATGAGGACTTGCAAAGCTGTGTGGAATGCTCTTGCCAAGAGAGAAAGAAGATGGATGTAACTTTGGGAACAACTATGTACCTGTGAGCCTGTTCTGTGGGGGCTGGGAATGGGGTCTGATTTAACTGTGCAATTACCAAGGACTGTCAGGAATGGTATGGGAACATGGGAGGTGGGATGAAGGGAAAGCCAAAGAGGACAAGAGATACCACAGGAGATGCTTGAGCTGGCGTTATTTGTGAGGAGGATGTTCATTGGAGCCCCCAGAGCAGATCAAGCAGACAAGGGAGGGGGAAGGCAAGGGGAAGCAGCTGTGTAGATGAGGGCTTTTTTATTTTTTTAAATGGTCCTAGTATGTCAAAACTCTCTGTTTTAAAATGAGTAGTATCTGAGTAAAACTGTGGGACTGAGTTACAGAAAGCACTGCAGGAATTGCGGGTGTTCAGCAGTCTGTAGATAGGTCAAGGTTGCAAAGACTGAGCTGTACATATATTTTCAATTATTTCTCAAGGTGTTTGATTCCTTCAGGTTGGCAGTATGATCTGGGCCTTCTGACACACAGTGCTGGTGAGTGATCCACCAAAGGTGACCCTGACTGGATGTCTGGCTCTGTGATGCTGTCTCCAGTGAGACTCCCAGATCTGTGTGCTGATGTGCTTCATGCAGTAACATTTACTGCTCCCCAAGGTATGCGGTATGCTCTGTGCAATGATAATAAAACAATTCCAGGAAGCCAAGGATCTCCAGTAAAATATTAACTCCAGACTTTTGACAAAAAAAGTGAGATACTTGGTTAGCCTTAAGTGCTGCTGCAAGCTGGTATCTGTAGAGGCTGAATTCAATGAGGTTACAGGACTGTGTTGAGAGATCTGTTCGAATTTTTGTTTAAAGAAGGGATGTCGCACAGGTATGGTCAGTGCAAACTTCAGCCTTAACCCAGAAGAACCAAGCCTTGCAATGTGAAGACAAGAGAAGTCCATGCAGTACCATATGTTGCTGTACAGAACACCAGAGCCAGCTCTGGCTGAGCTACCTCCGGTACCATGAGGGCCAGCATGCGGTGTAATTTCATCTGGCCGGATGTGCCCTGCTTCTCAGCAGAGCTAACTGGCCTGTGTAGAAGACTGGGCTAACTTATTAGGCCATGAAAACATACCCACAGCTCCGCCCAAAGTGTCCATCTGGCTCCTGGCCTGCCTGCATCAATATTATCTTCCTCCTGTTTACAGTTGTATTTTGGACAGCAAAGAGAACCCAAACATGGCTTCCAACCTGTACCTTCTGACCCAACTGGTTATAATGAACAGCTTTTTTCCTCACCCTTCAACTAAACATAAGGTCAGGAGGTACAGGGCTGCAGCATGATGATGCCCACCAAGCTGTGGGGAATCACACTGTGTTAGAGCTAGCAGAGCTCCAGATTAGCACTTCTCTTCCACATCTTGTCAATAAACACACCATATGGGGGCCCAGCTGCATGCAGATAACTAAGGAGGGAAACTTTAAAAACAATAATTTAAGGAAAAAATACCATCATCAAAAGCTGTAAACAATAGCCTGCAGATATGGTTACTGCTTAAAAAAACTTCTCTAAACTTCATACTCAGTGCATCCTAGATTGCTGACTTTCTGATTTTGCCACTGCTCTTAATGTCATAACCTGCCCACTGCCATTCCTATCTAACACACCTGATGCATTGTGTCATCCTGCCTGATCTCCAGTGAATCATCCCTCTTCCCTGGTAAAGGTTAGTTTACAAAGAACCCAGCAACATGTCTCTGAAACAACTGGGTTAACTCTGTGTAGCAAATAACTAATTTGATGAATTAGAGGTTTCTGATGTTTTGTGCATGGGTGTTATTCAAGTAACAGAGAAGTCAAAATAATTTTAAAATGCTAGGTTTAATATTAGCAGAAAATCAATAAAAAAGTTCAACAGAGGAATAGTAATAATGACAATAATGCCAGGAATAATGTCCCTTTGTGAATAATCTGGAGTTTGAGATTTCTAAGCCAGTCCAGAAGCAAATAGATAGGATGGAGATAGCTCTGTATTAGTAGGAAGCAATGGGTGAACCATCAGCCTTTCTTTTTCTGTGTGATTCAGATATAGTCTGCAATTCAAACATGCTCTAATTCAAATAGTCTCTTTCCATGTCTTGGGAAGTGGCACACTGGCAGTATTTGTGTTTTGTATTTGATATATTTGATGCAAGGTTTTATAGCCGGTGTCCTAGGCTGGGTGGGCAGCAGTATCCCTGTTCTGCGTGTTCTTAAGGATCTGTTTGTATCTGTGTTTCTCCCTCTCTCTCTCTCTCTCTCTTCCCTATACCAATAGCTCCTCTGCCTTTTTGAAAAGATACAATTCCCTCGTACAGTGACATCTTTCCTTTATTCTCATCGTTATTAATAGTAGTACTCATAAATGGCATGGTGTTGCAAAGTCTCAGTAAGAGTTTAAATCAATCAAGACACCTCAGTTTCCTCTGATGTGAGATTTCAGTTTATGAATTCCATTGCCAGTGGATTTGTTATCAAGTTCAACAGTTTAGGACTTTTCTTTCTAGCACTGATGCAAACCACACATTTATTATAGAAAAGGCCTGGATGCTGACATTTTCCTACCATTGCCTGTACCTGCATTTTAATATATCATGTTTGCATATAGGGACTATTTAAATTCCTAGTCTTGCTCACATAGACTGTGTTTGTGTTTAGACTTTTTCCTTTACTATGCTGAAATCTATTTGTGTCCAGATTTTGAGTGTTATGGAAAAGCCTTTAAGACCTGTTAAGATGGGAGTTACAAATGACTTACCACCCTCTTTATCTTATTTTGCCCTATGATAAGAACCAACCAGACACAAACCATCTATGTCACTGTTTCTGCCATGTACACCCTGATCTTGTCTGCTAGTCCAGCTGAAGTGAGCTCAGGCAGAATGGGTTTTTATGTAGTTTTTCATGTATACACCTTGCCTCTTGCTGGCCAATGCTTTCTGATTTGCACAGTGCAATCCACCTCTGCTGCAAACCTGCTGTGTTCTAACCTTTGCTTCTCTTGTAATGCTGCTCTTGTACCTTCCCCTTGGTGTGCTCATGAGACTGTCGCTCATGTCTGCTTTTTTATAGATACCTGTTTTAGTATGTGGCTGTGCAGGTCATGACTGCACACCAGAGCACTCCCAGGTACTGCTATATCTTGACTTTTTCTATGTTAATTTATCAGCCTTTAGAGCTTTCTCAACTTTTCCTTTTGAGCTTGATTTCATTAGGAGCTCATCTTTCAGCCTGTCATCCCAGCCTGTCAAGGCACAATCTTCTTATTGTCAGCTGTAGCCAGGTTACACACTCATGAATCATTTTGAAATGTCCTTGATTTCACTCATCAGAGAAGCTATTTGCATGGAGGTGTTTTTCACTAGAAAATAATGAGGGTTTGTGTAACTCAAGCAGTGTACCTAGGTCTGTTGGTTTGGGGTTTTTTTCTGTCTTGATTCAATGAACTTGTCACTGGAGATGGGGGGCTCTGCAGATATCCCTGCCTTTTTCCCTGGTCCATGGCATTGTGTGTGTTACATCTGCTGACAGCCCTGAGATGTTAAGTGTTTGTATGCAGTCTGTTTCTCTGCAGTTCTTCCAATTTGAAAAACCATGGCAGGCAGCACGTTTCTTCCAAGATGAAAAGTCTTCCTTTAGTGTCTTCTAACGTTGTGGATTTTGAAGGGAAGCACAGGGTAAAGCAAAAAGCTTTCCTTATTTTTGTTGTTTGCAAATCTCCTTACAGGTACTATGCTCTCAGATATTCAGTCCTGTACATGGAAGACCTTAGTCTTGGTATTTTAGGGTGCAATTTGACAGGTGTTTCTTCAGGCAGGACCTGTGGCTTGTCCCTGCCCAGATGCCTTTATGTGACTGTGGCACCTCCATCTTCTACCCATCCTGCCCTACCTGTTGAGGTTCCTCCAGGTGTGCTGCACTGCTGCAACTGGTCCACTGTTGCTGCAGTCCCTTTTCCTATACCTCAAGGTTCATCCTTAAGGTGGGGTGACCACCGCAGGGCTGGGGAGTGCTGTGAGGAGAGAAACAGGCAGCAGCAATTCTCCACCCAAAATCTGGCCAGCAGCTGGAGTGATGGAGTTTAGCATGGAGAGGAAGGAGAAGGCTGAGCTGTAACTCTGTCAACACTTCACCAGCACTCCCACATCAAGGAACAATGAAAGAGAAAAAGCAAAAATCCAGTAAGAAGCCTTAAACTTTTTGGTGGAAAATAACTCAGAAAACACAGATAACCTTTCTTCCTGGTGTTTGCATATGAAAGGCTCAGAGCTGCTACAATGAAAAGACTGGCAAGAACTCAAACCCCACCAAGAATATCTCTCTGGATTTCTCATGTGTAAAACGTCTGGGGGTAGAAGGTCCCACTGTAATTTGGCTGTTCTGCGTTGATGGGTTTCCTCCATGCAGAGGCACCTTCCTTATGCTGAGAAAGAGGAAGCATCAGGAGGGTTTTTAAAACAAGAGAACACAAAGGACATAAAAGGCTCATGAGCTCATTTCTCCTGCAGGCAAGCCTGCTTTCCTTGATGGGTAGCTCATCTTCTCTCGGGAGCTGTTGTCTCATCTGGTTTTATGGCTGTTGTCAGGTATTGGGAAGCTTGTTTTGCACTTTGAAGTGGGCAAAGGCTTACACAGGGGGTGTACCATGGATCCTTTTGGACTAGTTATCTGTCTATTACATGGTGAGCTGACATTGTGGGGGACTGAGCTCAGGTACTCAGCCTCACATCCAAAGCTCTTGATCTCCTCCTTGATGTCCTACCAGAGGAAATTTTGAAGGGGGCAGGTGTGCATGAAGGTGGTTGGCATCAGTCACAAAGGGAAACCTGATAAAGTCTCCCTTTGCCCCTTACCTCCTATACAGCTTCCTCAGATGTACCTGGCTTTCTTTTGAATTTTAACAAAGAGCCATGTTCCTTCTAGCAATAATCTCAAGGTGCTTCTCCTTGCCAGCCCACAGCATTACCTGACTCTGGGAAAGGAGGTGAGATGAAGGAGCAGTGCAATGTGGGGCCCAGCACCACATCTGCTTGCCAGTGCTGTGAGTGCGAGTTATGCCTCACTATGAAAGCAAGAGGAGTGGTAGAAACCCATACAGAAGCAGGGTTTCATCTGGGTGCTGCGCCCTCTCTTTCTGCTTGCTAAGTTCCTATCGGGTGATCCTATCGTGACACCCATCTACAAGAAGGGAAGGAAGGAGGATCCAGGGAACTACAGGCCAGTCAGCCTGACCTTGGTTCTGGGGAAGATTATGGAACAGTTCATCTTGGGGGTGATCATGCAGCAAGTGCAGGACAACAGGGAGATCAGGCCCAGCCAACATGGGTTCATGAAGAGCAAGTCCTGTTTAACCAACCTGATCTCCTCCTATGATCAGGTGACCCACTTAGTGAATGTGGGAAGAACAGTAGATAGTGTCTACCTGGCCTTCAGTAAGGCATTTGACACCGTTTCCCACAGCATTCTGCTGGAGAAGCTGGTGGCTCATGGCTTGGGCAGGTGGACTCTTTGCTGGGTTAGAAACTGGCTGGGTGGCCATGCCCAGAGAATGGTGGTAAATGGAGTTAAGTCCAGTTGTCGACCAGTCACAAGCGGTGTCCCTCAGGGCTTAGTTTTGGGACCAGTCTTGTTTAATATCTTTATCAATGACCTTGATGAGGGGATCGAATGTGCCCTCAGTAAATTTGCAGATGACATGAAATGAAGTAGGAATGTCTATCTGCTTGAGGGTAGGAAGGCTCTGCAGAGGGTTCTAGACAGACTAGATGGATGGGCCAGGGCCAAATGTCTGCATTTCAATAAGTCCAAATGCCAGGTTCTGCACTTTGGCCACAACAACCCTCAGGCTTGGGGAGGAGTGGCTGGAAAGCTGCCTGGTGGAAAGGGACCTGGGGGTGCTGGTGAACAGCCAGCTGAACATGAGCCAGCAGTGTGCCCAGGTGGCCAAGAAGGCCAACAGCATCCTGGCCTGTATCAGAAATGGTGTGACCAGCAGGAGTAGGGAGGTGATTGTGCCCCTGTACTCAGCACTCGCGAGTCCACACCTTGAGTACTGTGTCCAGTTTTGGGCACCACAGTACAAGAAGGACATTTTGGTGCTGGAGAGGGTCCAGAGAAGGGCAGTGAAGCTGGTGAGTGGTCTGGAAAGCATGCCTTCTGAGGAGAGCCTGAGTCAACTGGGGTTGTTTAGTCTAGAGAAGAGGAGACTGAGAGGAGACCTTATTGCTTTCTACAACTACCTAAAAGGAGGTTGTAGAGAAGCTGATGTTGGTCTCTTCTCCCAAATTACTAATGATAAAATGAGAGGAAATGGCCTCAAGTTGCATCAGGGGAGCTTTAGATTAGAGATTAGGAAGAAATTCTTCACTGAGAGAGTGTTTAGGCACTAGAACAGGCTGCCTAGGGAAGTAGTGGAGTCATCACCCCTGGAGGTGTTTAAAAAAATGAGTGTATGTAGCACTTGAGGCTATGGTCTAATGGATAGATAGATGTTAGGATGAAGGTTGGACTTGATGATCCTAGAGGTCCTTTCCAACCCTAATGTTTCTACTATTCTGTGATTCTATCTGCAATTATAATGGCTTGTCTTTTGGCTTTGGCAAGCCTAGAGTGGAGAACTTGGAAATTTCCATGTGGGGTGAAGCTCAATATGAGATTGGGCTGGTCACAGTCACTTTGACTTCTGCTCATGAACAGCAGGATTTGTACCTCCTCTTTCTGACAGCTCTGCTAAAGTCAGCCTTTGAAGGAAGATGTAGTACCTTCACTGGCTACGCAAGTTTGGATGGCAACGCTGTGGTGTCAGGCAAGTCCTATGCTCTGACAACGGCTTTGAGTAAGCATCTGTTTATTGCAAGTAAAATTTAAATCAGAGCTTGATCTGTAGCACAACAAATACTACAAAGTACTGAATGTGAACCAGACTATTTTCTTACTCCACTATGTGTAGACCTCTCTCCTCTTTTCTCGTGCATTTTGTACAGATTCAAGTTGCCAGCTCTGGTCAAAGCTGAGACCGGTTGCTCTGGAGAGTGAGGAGTTAGTACAACACAGGTATGTGGGAAAAGGCTAAAGGAAGGAAAAGTAAATCACTCCAGTAAAGAAAGGGTAGGGATTTTTTTTAGCCTCTACTTTTAGTTAGATCAGTAAAATACTCTACACGGTTGATGTATCCTATTCATATGTAGCTGAAAGAATTTTTCTGTGCATGGATATTCATTTTGCAACAGCTTATTAGAAGGTGTCACTTGCAATGCTCTGGTCACTGAGTATGTTAATGCTTGTTTATTAGGCAGAAAACTGCTGTAAATCATAGTCAGGGAGTTATTACTGGCACTGTAATGTCTTGCTAAGAATGCAGCTCTGATCTTTTGGAAATTCAGGTCATAAACTAAGATCTGTCAACATCTCAGACTATCCCAGGAATGTATCACACTGATTCGTAATGCATGAAGTAATCACATTTTAATCTGCCCATCTGCTTTTAGCCATTCACGTCAGGGAATAGATTTATTTTAAATGATGTCTTGCAGCTATTTTCTTTTTGACTGCTCAGTTCATTCACACTAAAGCAAGCAGTCTTCATACCTTAAGCCCCACATGGTAATTCCTATCTGTGCAAAAGAATACAAAGGGCAACCACATTGAAATGTACCACATCTCACCGGCTTTCTTCTAAGTGCAAAACAATGGAGAGCCTCTTGAGTTGGTACTTGTCTACTTGAATTTCATTTAAGACCCTCTTAGAGAAGCTGTGCAACTAACCCTTCACAGCAAAATGTAAAAGCAAAGCTGGGGGGGGGGGCACCTTTCGTTTGAAGAGGCAACAAAATTGCTCCCAGGAGCATTGAGGAGTGGGAGCTCTTCAAGGGAGGTGTTCAGTGGAAGTGTGCGAATACAGAAATGAAACCATGCCATTTGTCTGGTTGTTGCAGAATAAATGCCAAGAGAATAAAGTCCAACTTGGGCATGTCTGGGACAGAGCTGGCAGGAGGGTAATTCCATTTTGTGGCACCAGTATTGATTTTTATCTGGACGGGGAGAAAGCAGAATTTCTGACATATGGACATATGTGGACACAGACAGTGAGCTTGAACAGTGATCAAGATCTGTAAAACCCAAGGTAATGTGTTACCTCGTTCATTACAGGGCTGTTTGTTTTCTTGTTTTTCTCAGGTCACTCCAAGTCAGTCAGAGTGAACATTTCACAGGCCAGTGTTTTTGCCATTCAGTGCAGAGTCTATGACTCTGTGAGAAAATATTCTTGATTAATGAAACAGAAAATAGGAAACAGCTCCATTTGGAAACTGAAGGATGCTTTTCCAGGACTGAGAAACACCATATGAGATTTAATTTTTCCAAGCCAGCTCACTATTTGTATTTCAGGGATGGTAGACAAAAAGTAGTTAAATGAGTTAAATCAGATTTTAATTTTTAAAATCCACAAAGCCATAACAAAAACTTAAAACATAATCTAGTTTAAAATGCATTTGGAATTAAAATTAAATGCCTGTAGTTATTATGTAAGTCAAATAAAATAATGTGATAAAACCAACAAAAAAGGCAATATATATTTTCCACCTAAGTTTAAGATAAAGCTGCTGAAACTATGGGAAGCTCTTAGCAGAATGACTGGGGCCAGAGTTTTCTGAATTGACAAAATAGTTTTCTATAGCCCCAAATTCTCATAGAATACTTACTTCAATTTACTGTATTGATTTCAGCATAATTCCCTCTGAAGAATAACTAAGCAATAACATCCAAAATAGCTGGAAGTTCAAAAAGCAGAAGTACTTGCTTGGTTCTTTGGGTCTGTACTTACAAACGAGGTATGAGGAGCTATCTAACCATCTTAAAAATCTTCAGGCTCAATCCCCAGCTTATACTTCCTTTGTAATAAGCCAGTTTTAAATACAGCCTATTTTAAGGGTAAATTTACTATTTTTTCTTCTCTATTCAGTACATTCAACATAATTTTAGATTGCTGCCCTTACAAAATTGAATAGTCCATCTGCCATCGAAAGCAAATCGTGAGTGAAGTCAGTAAATAAGAGATGCCATTTTTCATAAGATAATAAAATGTTATCAATGGGGATCTTAGTGCATACACTGTAGGTTATGAGCATTTGCATCCTTGTATTATATCTTCTTGAGTTGCAGAAGTAAAAGTGAAATGTGAGTTTTTCACAAAAGTTGTGTTCTTGGTAGTTGTGCTTTCAAATACAGTTCAGTTGTGGTTTCAAAACCATGTACAAAGTACATATGCAACAGGATGAAAGCCTGCTATTTAAATTGGACTGATTTGCCTTGATGACTTAATTCCAAATTTTCAGACTTTTAAATCACTCTGATACCAATATATGGTTACTTTGGTACTTGAAAAATATATATCAAAATATGATAATTTTGGTACTTGAGCGTGTCCAGAGGAGAACAACAAAGCTGGTGAAGGGGCTGTCAGGCATGTCCCTTGAGGAGGGGCTGATGACTCTGGGTTTGTCTAGTTTGGAGAGGAGGAGGCTGAGGGGTGACCTCCCTGCTCTCTACAGCTTCCTGAGGAGGGGAAGTGGAGAGGGAGGTGCAGAGCTCTTCTCCCTGGTACCCAGTGCCAGGACACGAGGGAATGGCTCTAAGCTGCATCCGTCGGGGGAGGTTTGGACAATGCCCTTAATACAATGGTCAGGTGGTTAATCTAGATGATATGTTGTACGTCCCTTCCAACTGAACTAGTCTAGTGTAGTGTATTCTTCTTTCTACCTCCACCTTTCCCTAGCAGTGCATGCTGAGGAAATCTCTGATGACTTTTCTTTGCAGCCCTGCACTAGCAGAAGGCACTGACACCCATAACCATGTCCCAGCCAAGGTACTAGCTCTTTTGCTTTGTGGGAAGGAGGCACGTACCTTCTGATGGGGGTGAGAGCTCTGGGTCATCTTAACATTACTGGACCATCAGAACAACTTTACTGAAAGCAAACTTGAGGTTTGTTTTTTGAAAGTCTTCTGTGTTCATCCGCAGTTGAGCTGGGTTTCCACAGGATGGCAAAACCTCACATCCCTGACACTGGCGAGGCTCAAAGATCAAGCCCTCAGTCTGAAGTAGGACATGCTCCTCAACTAAATGGCTGCAAACCCTTTTGAGGTGGGCAATGCCTGTTCATTTTCCTGTGGATTTCTTTTTACTCCTTGTACTCATTTTTAGAAAAGTCTGATCTGTTTCCCATGGTAAAACATGGTAAAACACAGCCTGAGAACAACACTACTCCCTCAGAGAGCAGTGCAAGTCTACTTCTGTCAGGGTCCTGTGGGTGATCGTGGGCATCAGTGGCTGGGACTGGCTTCCCCTGGGACGCCCACCCCCACCAGCTCCTGTCAAGGGCCCTGGGGATACGTCTCAGCTCAGCCTGGGGCCTCCAGTCCCTGACCCTGTCTCCTGGATGGCCCTGGTACCTGCCCTGCAGAGAGCAGCTCTCCTGGATGGAGCCCTCAGCCTTGGGTCAGAGCTTGTCACGCAGAGCTCCAGGCACAGGGCTGCAGAACTGCACTGGTCTGGTCCCTGCAGTGGCCAGGAGTTGAGTAACAATGAGGCTGTGACTCGCCTGAGAGGTCAAGGGGGTTCCATCTCCAAACACACTTCCAGCTCCAAACACGCCTTCAAAGACACAGGACACAAATGTTACCAGTGGAAACAGGATTTTATTTTATGCTGGTTTATGTTGTTTTTCTGAACCTGTTTCCAGGCCCATGCTCACAAACACACCTGTGGCCAGGAGCAGGCTGATGCCTTCTGCAGTTTAGCTTGAAAAACCAGAGCTGCAGAAAGTAGCAGCAGGAAGATGCCCAGCAGAGCCTGTTGCTTGAAGAGTGAGAAGGTGAAGAGCGAGGCTGAGGACCAACCACACACAAGAGAAGATGTGTGGTACCATAGGTTGTCTTACAACATGGGACACATTATTGATGACAGGTATCCTTCTTGTCTTCCAAAACTTGCTCTGTTGCTGTGCTCCTTGGCCAGTGACACATGAAAAGCCTCTCGTGCTGCCCAGAGCTTGTCTTGCAATCACAGGGAGAGCTGGAAAGCAGCAGCTGCGGATGGGGCTGCAAGGCTGGAGCCCTGCCAAGCAGAGGCTGCTGTGCACAAGCAGGAACCCCCTGGAAAAGTTGAGCCCAGGGAAGAGCAGAGCTCGCTCCTGCTGCAAGCTTGCACTGGGTAAGAGAGCCAAAGAGAGCCAGGGCATGAGTGCTGCCTGGAGGTGCAAGAGCCATGGGCAAGAACTGAGCTGAAAGAACCCAGAGAAGGCCTGACAAGGGGTATGCTCAATGCTCCAGAAGAAAAGAAGTACCTCCTGAGGAGCTCAAGAAGCCTTCCTCTCCCTGGGAGTCTGGAAAGGTTCCTCTCCCTGGATGCGGGGCACGAAGGCCACCTTCGTGGAGCAGGAGCAACTGGCACCTGGCCCAAGTGGCCCAAAGGAGGCCTGGCCAGGGGCCGTGCTCAGTGCTGCAGAGGCAGGCAAAAACCCCCCAGGCATACTGGGGGGAAAAAAGCCTCCTCCCCCAGCTGCAGGACACGAGAGGCCACCTTCGTGGTGCACGAGCAGCAGGCAGTGACCCAGCCCAAAGGGAGCAGAGGAGCCCTCCCCTGACAAGTGTCCTGCTCCATGCTGCAGAGGAAGGCAAAAAACCCCCGGTGCCCAGCGCCAATGCCCCGGGGGAAAATTCCTTCCTGACCCCAGTGCTGGCGATTGCTGCTCCCTGAGCATGGCAGCAAGACCTGCCCCCTGCTCCCACCGGCTGGTCACGCCTCCCAGGAGATGCCTAAGCCGTGCTCTGCCTGAACCTGGCTTCCCAGAGTGGCCAAATGGCCCTGGCCTGATCGACCCTGGGGGCAAGAATCCTTCCTCCTGTGCCTGGCAGGACACCAGTGGGTGCTCCAGAGAGCACTGGGACCCCTGGCAACATCCCTACATCCCATTTCTTACAGCTGCTGCCCCTGGCTCTGCAGGGGATGAAGACAGCGAGCTCTGCTGGGCTGCTCAGGAAGACATTCCCTTGATGTTGCCTCTGCTCTCGAGCTGAAAAAGCCTGACAGCCTCGGGCATCTCCTGGGGTTCTTTGCTCTTCTTATCTCCTGAGGAGCTTGTCCCAGCCTTTGGTCTTCCTCAGCCTCCTCCAAGTAATTCCACCACTTCCTCAAGGGCTTCCTCTGGGGTGCGTTTGGGCTGCCCCCAAGCCAGCTCTGACACTGGAAGAAGCTTCCTCCCTTTTGTTCTGCCTTGGGGCCCTGTGACCACTGTTGCCCTATGACATCAGAGCTTCCATACGCAGCCCCTCTCCCTAGCATCCTTGGGAACAAGGCCTTTGTAGTGGTAGCCCTGAGGCAGTCCCTTGTGCCCAGGAGGCTCAGGGCACTGCTGATGGTAGTAGGTTCCTTCCCGCTGATATGTGTTACTCTGTTTCATCTCATTTGTTTTGTCCAACTTTATTACACAAACTCGCTGTTCCTTGCCTAAGATCAATGAATAGGTGTGCTGCAGAGCTCAGTGCCCCTGAAGTGGCTGTAAATTGACAAGAAGTCTCAATACAGCAGTGAAAAGTGTAGAACCATTAAGGGCAGCTGAAGAGATAAGTTCATACTCCTCCTAAACAGTATCATGATGGTGATGAACATTTGGAGCTGGTTTACCTCCTGCCTGGTGAGAGCAGAATTGATCTTTAAATCATTGGCTTTAGCTTATGGAAGTAGGAATAAAAGAAGAAGAGTAGGGTGTTGGCACAAGTAGATGGTTATTGTTTATCAAACCCTGTGAATACTTTTATTGTGAATTTTTCCAGCAAGATGTAGAGCTTTCTTGATTAATTCTTATTTGATACTAGGAGAGGTGTTTGATTTTTGAGTTGTATTTTCTATTGGGAACATTGGATCTGCTTGTTCAGACCTGTAACTATGATACTGAAATAAATTTGTGCTTTGTCTTATATTGGAGCTAATTCATTAGTATCCAAAGATTACAAAATGCACCCCAAACGATAGCTTTAAGCTAAAAAGTAATGGTGATGCTGTGAAAAACTAGTCTGTTTTTGTAATATCTTCAGTGGTCTGATACTCTTGTCACTCACAATGTAGAATGTCCAACTCTTGTCTTAGGAGACGTCAGTTCTGCCTTGCGAAATGCCTGTGTGCCACAGCAGTGATGGGGCTGCAAAAAACATTAAAGAAGTTGTGATAGTTACTATGTTTTTATTTTTTTTTTTCCTTTACACTTTGTTCATTCTGGTTATATTGTAGAATATATGTAATGAGAGATCTGGCTAATTTGTTTCTTTGTACGTAAAAGCTTGTTGATATTTTAATGTTCATTACTTTTATAGTGAAATTTTGTATTTAGATGTTGAAGTATTATGCTGGCAAGCTATAGCTGGGTTGGCATTTCTTGTTGAAAGAAGTTTTGAAGCTTTGAATAGATGTTCAATGCTGACAGGATCAACAAATTCATATTGACATCATAAAATGTGACTTTTCTTTTGCCCTTTTTCTTCAGATTCATATTTATAAATTGAGATTTTTTTCTTCTTTTGTAATTTGATTTTAATTTCTTAAAGGAATGAAGTGGAATTCCATATGTAAATACTTGAATCTCTCTCAGTTTGCAAAACTTTTAAACCTTAAGCAACTGTACTATGCTCCTGAAGTATTAGGGGGCTTAAATTTCCAAGAGGACCATGGTCAGAAATAATCCAAATGTCTAATTTTGTTGCATGCTTTTGTGGTTGATTCATGGCATATTCTGCTCTGGAGACTTGGTAGTAAGGTTAGACCTTTTCATAGACAGGACATGGAACTGTTTTCTTTAGAAGGAAGATCTAGAACAGGCATTTCTGACATTTGTAGTTTTAGTAATTATTGAAGTAAATCATAATATGGAATAATTAATTCTGGAATTAATATTACTTGTTGATGTATGTGATCTCTATGTAGGTCCCTTCCATATCCCCTCCGCCAGTTCACAACAGAAGCAGAACATCTTCGTTTACAGATCAGAATGATGAAGGCACTTTAACACCAGACAAAGAGGTCAGTTGAGAACTGTTTTTCTGTATTTGTCAACTTAAAAAAAAAAAAAAAAATCTGACTTTGAGCCCTAGATTCTTTCTTTTCCTCAATCTTACTACTTTCTGTGTATTTATAGATATGAATAGTGTAATTTTTAGTTTAAATACAGAAGTGTTTAATATTAGCAAACCAGACTTTTAAGCTATAGTAGTTAACCCTCAGATTAAGAAACGTTTTAAGTCCTTCTTCAGGTCTTAAAAAATCTTACCCCTGAACTGCACTCAGTGTGGTGGTGGGAGGGAAGTTATATTTAGAGAGGCTAACTTTTGGTTTTTTATGCCTCTCTTCATTGAAAAGTTGAGGGAATCTGGTTAACGGCACAGTTGACTTGAAGTGGATGAGCCTAAAGACTTAAAACTGAGCTCTTGTGATTCTAACCATACCAGTAATATTATAATACATTAAAAAAATCCACAAAAATTCCAAACAACCACCAAACTGAGACTAAATTATCAATCATAAAATACAATTAAAATCACTGCCAGGTTAATGGGTAACCATGACATGCATAATAGAGCAAACAGAGGAAATAATACACACTCATTTTTTTTATTTTTTTATTTTTTTTTCCATATTGAGTACTATGGCTTTTTTGAAATGGCTTGATTAAAAAGTTAAAGACAAACAAAAAAAGCCCTGACTTAATAAACCTAAAATAAGCTGGTGAAATAAAGCAGGGAACTTCTGTGACTGTGAATTTTGTGAGAGGAAGTGTTGAGTTCCCAGTCAGAAAACTCAGTTGCTAGATTTTGCTAAAATAAAAAATCAGATGTGTTTTCTTGCACTGGGACAATCCACTTCAGTTTTTAAGACCACATTTTCTTCAGGAGATGATCAGCTATACCTGAAATTTGTCTTAGATTCCATTATGAACACTACCATTGATTACAGCTTGGCAGTTTGTTTCCTGTAACGATAATAGAAATGAAAGAAAGAAAATCTCATGATTTTGTTTTGTATTTTGGAAATGCAGTCTAGTTTTCTAATAAATACTTTTTTTTTTCTCTACTGCTTTTGAATATATATGTGTGTGTGTGTCATGATTTCCCTCTGTCCTTGGGGAGCGGTTTTCTGTTAACTGATGTTCCATAATATCAGCAAGCAGTGTCAGCCAGGGTAAAATGTTTCAGAATGAAGAGTTTGCTGGGTTTCTGGTTGGGTAGTGTTTTTTGATTGGGTGGGTTGGTTGGTTGTTTCGTTTGTTTGTTTTGTGGGGTGGTGTTTTCTTTGTGGTTTGGTTTTTGGGGTGTGTGTTTTTTGTTTGGTTTGTTTGTTTGGGTTTTTTTTGTGTTTTTGTGGTTTGTTTTTTTTTGTGGTTGGTTGGTTGTTTTTTTATGTGTGTTTGTTTGTTTGTTTTTTCTTCTCAGGTTCAGAATAACCATGAATTTTTGCTCTTAATGCAGAGCTTAGATATGACATTGCTGCATGAGTACAGAATCTTAGAAATGTCTGGGTTGGAAGGGACCTCTACAGGTCATCTACTCCAACCCCCTTGCTGAGAGCAGAGACATCTCCAACTAGAGCAAGTTTCTCAGAGCCTTATCAAACCCCACCTTGAATGTCTCCAGGGATGGGGACTCAACCACTTCCCTGGGCAACCTGTTCCAGTGTTCCACCACCCTCTTTTCAGGGGGAGAGAATAAAGGGAAAGATTTAAGTGGTAACACTCCCCATCCTTTTTTATACAAGTACCAACTGCTTTCCTGCTCAAATAGCGTAACTTGCATGTTGAAGGAAAGGCAGAATACTTTCCCTTAACTTGTAGTTATTTTTGAGGATGTCTGCTTTTATTCCAGATCTGAACAAGTTTTGTGAGCCAGGTTTATCTTATTTTTCAGTTTTATTAATGTATTTAGTAAAAAATACTGTGTCTTTTCACAATTCAGATAACATATTTAAAAAATAAAAACATTTCCAAAGGTTGTTGGGTGCTACCAATATGCCACCTGTTTGTGCCAGTGCTTTCTGTAGTATTCATTTTTTCTATGGAGAGCTAGATCTTGTCCTGTAGTGCTTCATTAGTTATCTGTTGCCACCCAGCCAACTGGTTTTTCAGGCTGCTTTTCCAGATGGAACAGGAGAAGCAAAGAACGCCCCACAGGATATGCCAAGTTGTGTTGGAGCAACGTCATGCTCTAAATACAGTGGCTGCACTGGAATGCTCTGAGAGACAGAAGGAGAAATAAGATTAAGAATGGAAAGAGTACTTAAGTGACCTCAGATTTACAGTTATCCTTGGATTTAGGGAGCTGCTGTGAGAATTTTACTTGTGAAACATACCCTGTCATTAGGTACTCAGAAAGCAGTGAATCAGCTAAAGGAATTTTTTTTTTTATTCTTCTTATGACTGGTTTTATGTCAAATGGAAAATTTTATTAAAATGATGATAGTTTTAAATGATCAAGACATGAAATCTCCTTTCTCCAAATACTTCTCATAAATGTTAACAGAATGATTAAAGGCAAATAGCACTTGAAGTTTGCCTGTTGGATTAGATTTTCATAATAGTTCAGCAGCAGTTACTATGCTTAAAGATGCAGACATTACATACTATCTCTGAAAACACATGCCCTGATTATATAGGTGCATTATATCTTTAGGTGACATTTTTTGCCATGTTCTCGTTTGATCAGGATGATGTCAATTGCAATAGCAGTACAATGAATTAAAGCTGGACAACATTTAACATCCTGAAAATGCTTGGTTTTTGAAGAGTGTCATATGCTAAAGCATTTTTGCAGCACATGAATAATTGTTAACCCTTTCGGTACTAAAAGCTAAGGAAAATTACGGTCTCTCATAGTTCTCTTGTACATTCTCTGTTTTATCTTGCCTGTTATGTTTTAGTGTGTCTTTCAGAGTTCACGTTTTCAGGTTTTTTAGTGCTGTAATATCAAAGTTTCAAGTATTGCCAGTGAAGGCTTTGATTTAAACTCAGAAGACTTCTAGAATAAAAACAATTTCAGAGCAATTTATGGTTATAATTGACAGCATTAGTCTGATCAAAGAATTATAATAATATACAGGCAAACGTTTTTGCTTTATATTTTGCAATGAGGATTTTTTTTGTATTTTTCAAAATTCTAAATCATAGCTTAAAAAACCCCAACTTGTATGCTCCATTCATAGAATGCTAGGTAAGTTTCTGTTTCTTGAACAATTTTCTTCTTTAACTTACATTTTAGTGGAGCTGTGGATATCCAGGGGAAGTGTTACAGAGAAGGTCATAACTTCTTTTATGTATAAGGCAAAAGCAGGAGTCTTGTCTAGTTCTGTGTTCTGTTCTTGCAAGTAGTTCATAAAACATGACTACAGTGTGAGGTAAAAGCATATGTTGGGACATCCATAGAACTTCTTCAGACAGTTCATATATCAGATGCTTTCTTGTTGCTATATGAGGCAGTCCTGGAGGATTAAAAGGTGCTTACTTGGTGCTTCCAGTCTTTTGTAGAAAAAATAGTGTTTGGCTTTCAAACTGTTGCTTCGTTGACACTTAAACAGAAATTGAGGTGAAATTATTTGGTAGTTTCTGGAAGTTCAAAATTTTCTTTCTGTTCTAGAATATACTTACTTACAAGTCAGGCCTACCTGCAGAAGATAACAAGGCCAGTTCAGAGCCATCAGCTGAGAGCAAACAGCTGATAGTGTGCTGTAGATGACCTGCCAGTCATACAGATCCAAATATCACTTGCTTCCTCATGAGTGTTATGGAAGTGACAGCAGAGCGTAATATATATAGCTCCTCTTAGACCTAAAGATAAACTAGCCAAGGTACATTTCAGTCTTACTTCAGTGGTATATAATGACTGTGTTTTTAAATTAATTGCAATGTTTTTCTAGTGTGGACAGTAAAGCAGGACAAGTAAAGCTGAAATAATATTCCTTCCATACTTTTGTTAATGCTGCATCTTTCCTGTATTCGTATCCTTAACTTGAAGTACTTCTAAATAGACACTGCTAAGACAAGGTGTTAGTTGTTCAGGTATGTCTAGATCCTCTTCCTTTCTGATATGCAAATTTAAAACAAAATATTGGAAGTTGTATGTATAACTTAGTTTGTATCTAAAGTTTGGGTTTTACAGCTCCTGATTTGTCTGTCAGCACATTTAGATTGCTCATCAGAATGCAAAGGAAACCAGAAATGAGACATGTTTGATTTCTGTACTACCTCTTTCTGAAAATGCACTTCTGCACCCCAGAATCTAAATTCTGGGGCTTTTTTAGTTGGAGAGAGAACACCTTGACCTTTCAGCTCTTTTTTTTTTTTTTTTTTCCTTTTCATTTTTCCTATTCCCTGATCACAGCAGGAAAGAGGCATAAAAGGCTACATTGCAAATTCCACAGATCTATAAATAAATACTTGTGTAAATCAGCAAATTAATGGATTATTCAAATTTTTTTCTTTTTCCTGGCTTTCCCCAACTTGGACAAATAATAAAATTTATTTATGTGTTAGTAAGAGCTGAAGCTCTAAACCTTTAGCTTGATAACTGACATCCCTGAGCTCCTTGAACTAGATGAGCAAATACTGGCTCATCTCTTCGTCAAGCTTACAGTTTGATACCTTTCACTCTGTTTTACTTGGCTTATATACAACATAGCAAGATCATCCATACAGAAGCTTTTAAGAGTTAACATCCTACAAATGCACAAATACTATGAGGCACTTTGTTAACAAAGCTTATGAATTGTCAAATGTGCCTTTGGCAGCTACAAGTGTTACACGTATGCAGCATGCGGTAACTCAGCTACTGCCATCTCCAGAGCAACGAGGCTTGGGTCAAGCTCTAATCCCTGTTAAATTCTGGATTTTGTTTCACAGCACATTAAGGAAGCCCTTTGATCCAGGGATCACATGTACTTTGGCCTTTGTGCCCCACCCCTCACAATTTTAGCAAAGGAAGATTTGAGCATTGTAATTCTGAAGGAGGACAAATAGCAGGAATTAGATGAATACAGTTGGTTCTGGAGTTCAGAAAGTCCACAAGTAAGATAGCTTAATTTAGGTCAAACTTGAGGGCTACAAAAGCCGTTCAGAACTTTGACAATAAAAAGGTAATAATTTTTTTAAATATTTTTTTTTAATCTGTGCTGTTATTTGTAATATTGAAGAAAACAATGCAATAATAATAACAACAGTCTGCTGTCTGGCTTTATCACTATATTTGTCTCATTTGTAACTTTCTCTCCAAGACAGGAATGCTTGTTGGTAGTTAGATTTTTACTGGCCCCAAAAAACCAAAAGTTATGTATTGTGACAAAAGATCAGCGATATCATAACTTTACATTTCGTGCCTGAGATTAAGGTCAGTATGGGATAAAGGATTCATTTACCCTGGTATATGTTTGAAACAGAATGTTAGAAGATCTTAGTAGTATTTCTATGGCAAGCTTCAAGTGTGACTTGATGGCATTCAGAAGATTAGAGAAGGTTAGGTAAAGGATTATTTACATCTTTGTGCATTCTGTCTGTTTGCATTATGCTTCAACCCAGCTGGATTCCTTGCTTGGTCAGTTTTATTGATCACATTATTGTCATAGGGTTAAGGTGGTGCTAGTGATACATTAGTATATCACTAGAGGTGCTTAATGTTTCTGAAGCTATTCATCTAATTCAGGGTCTGACCTAAAACCCACCCTGAAGTGCTAGAATCCATTGTAGAAATATTTGTATCTGTTTAATTTTGACAGAGCAGCAGGTTGTTGTGTGCCTCTTCTGCAGGCACAGGTGAATCATTTTTAGTGATTTTTAATGCACCTTCCCTCTAAGTGAACTAGACAGATAGTTTTAAAGCTATGCTGAATAGTTGATTAAAAAAAAAAAAAGTGCAGATAAAAACACATGAAAAGCTTTAGGAAGTATAATTATAGGACTCATTAGACAGCTCTGCCTTTAATCTAGCTGTAAAAATGTAGCAGGTAACGAGCTGCTGGAGTAGCAGAAATACTGTGAACAAGTATGTAAATATTTTCATTGTTAGGCACCCCACTAATTCTGTCTTTGGTAGCTATTTGAAGTGTGAAGCTCATGTCTTGGCTACTGGGGAGGAAATATTTTGCAATTTCATTTTGATCCAGTGATTACTGTTTTGCTTCAATGTTGTTGTCTTCTGCCCTTCTTTATTTGTAGGATTTGCTTGAGCAACAGTAGGGTGAAGCTGAGATGATTTAGTACTTGCATCAGGGTTCTGACTAATATTTGTGAAACTCAACAGTATTGTTAATTAAATTCTACTGATTATGCAAACTGTTAGTTATGATAGAGACCCTGGCATTGTATGCCTGCAAATTCAAGCAATACTGCATCAATTTATATTCATAATTTTTTTCTTTTCTTTTTTTTTTTTTTAAGCTGTAACACTTAGTGATGTAGATTGGTATATTTTAGGCTGTCTTTAGCTTGACTCTTCTGATCTTGCTTAAAATGAGCTACATATACTCCTTATGACTTGCCTGCCAGGTAACTTTTTAAAATAAACTTTTTCCATTCTTTAAAGCATTTTGTCATCATAACAATAAGTTTGGGGGTTTGTAATGAACATTTTGTGAACGACTTAATATTGAAGCCTCCTGTTAGAACTTGGCTGCACAGACATAGTTATGGACTTCAGGGGATGATTGAAAAACAATTCATGTATGTTGAATGATGACAGTCCAATATTTATTTATTTTAATTTAGGATGAAGAATAACAACTTGTTGGAGATTAAATAGAAATTCTTTTTAACAAAAGTTGCTTGATGTACTATTTAATGGAATTAGGATCAAGCAAAATAATACTGTGGTAAAATGTCACAATTTAGTATTTTGGGAAGCAAACATCAGCGTACTGTTAGTATGAAGAAATAATTTGCACCATCTGTGATTCCTGAAGTTCTTGACAGTCATGTTTTTAAAGTGATTTCACTAAGCTGAACACTTTCAACATGTGACATTGTCTTCATAATCTTTCAGTTAATAATATTTGCTGTAAGCCATTTATGAGTGCTTTGCAAGATGTGATCCATTATCTGGTCTTTAAGCATACAATGTAACTTTTATCTTAAAGATTTCATCATCTTTTTTTTGTGATTGAGAATTTGCATGTTTCTAATTGACAAGGCTTTCTTATAGTGCTGCTGCTGTATGTTTGTACACTTGTGCATACATAGTATTTGCCATTGCTTTTTCTGTCTTACATCCTTTCTAGAGGCAGATGTACAAAATGTGTAGCATGGCTAAGGCTATGAACTTCTACAACCTTCACTGCTTAAGGAAGATTTTTCTGGAATTGTTAACACCACCTTCCTTATTTTTGTTTTGCCTAAAAGCTCAGATGAGGAAAGAAACTTAGGTGGGTTTTACACAATTGAATAAATAGGTAGCGGGAGCTTTAATACAGCTTACTCTTAGGAATAATACTTCTGATAGGCTGAGAGAGATGGTCTGGTGACCAGTCTGGCCAAACTCAGCATGGGATTGCAACCACAGTGGATGCATTGCAGAAGCTTGTGTTTGTAATAGTTTAAAAGTGAGAAGTTTCACCTGAGTTTCTCAGACCTAACCAGTTCTTGTCAAATATAGTAAACTATTGGAGCACTTGTCCCATGGCAGATCTGGGAATGCCATGACAACAGCAGCAGAGTAATAGAAGTCAGAATTAATTGTCACTGTACTTACCAGTTTGAGAAGTAAAAGTCTGGCATAAAATGTAGAATTAGTGGTCTGCAGAAATGCTTGTTTGTAAAGACAGTTCACAATTTTGTAGTGGCTTTTGTTTGTTTCTTTTCATTGTTGTTATTTGTTTTAAGCAGATTGTTTACAATTTTATTTTGCCTTATTTCTGCAGGATTGATAGTTTGGATCTCAATTACTCAGCTTTTTCAGTAATTATTTGGGGTTTTTTTCAGCATAGAAATATATTGAGAAAAGGCATAGGGAGTCAGTACCGACATTCAGAAGCTATTGTGTATGGCTGTCACTGAGTGTTAAGTGCTTAATACAACTTCTGAAAGGGTATTGTGGAAACAGATTGCAACTCATGTAGCATTCCAGATCTTACATGTAAAAATATTTTTCCTCTCAATTTGAATTTATAGAATTCATCTACCGGAGCACTGGAGGAAATAAAAGTGTAACTTACATTGTAATAGATTTTATTCCAAAAAATACTATTTAGTAACTCAAAATAATCCAAAATTGTTCTGAAATAATGAGAAGCCAAAACACAATATGGTTTTTCTTCAGGCAGCAGACAGCACAGTTTTGAAATCTCAGACTAGTTCAGTTTGAACCTTGAACTTTTGTGTGTGAGAAAAACATGAGAAGAATATTTTTACAAACCTGTTACAGCATCCTAGCAGCATTAAATTGTGTTACATTACATGGGCATATCCAGGTTGAATTCAGATTCCAGTTTCTTTCTTTTCATGTCTTTTGTCTCTAGGAATGCCAGTCTCTTCTTTGATACTGTCTTGAGAAAATGGCTAATTTGACTTGTGGTGTTTTAATAAATAGTCTGCTAGCAGTTTGAAAAATTTTGTAAGGATTTTTTTTAATGTAGTCAGAATTCTGTGGTACAAGAGCACGAGAAGATACATAGTCAGAAGCATGCAATTTATATTGTTTTTAACTGAAATACTGGTAGAGATTTTAGAATTGAGTTTTTCATGCATAACTGAGAACAAAGAAGGCCCAGTGGTGTCTGAAGATGTCAACCACAGAATATTAAAAAAAAACCTTACAGTATCAGCAACTGAAACATTGTCCTTATAGCTGGCTAAACCAGGATATTTATTTTATTTTTTAGTTGTGTGTTTCTTTAATTCTAAGTGATCAAAACTGTATTTGACTGTTCTGAAATGACCTAATGCCTATATTCAGATTATGTCCTGCCTTTATCAGTATCTATTGTCTCAAACTGCTTCATTGTTTTATGATGTTTTTAATACTGTGGGAAAATTGAATAAAATTCTTTACCATATTACTTGATTTATTTTCTTTTTCCTACTTTTTGCATTGAATGACAGCTGCTAGCCGGGATGATAGCAGAACCTGCTTTTCTTTCTGAATATACTATCTTTGCTTTGGATCCCACCAAACAACCTAAGCCACAGAGTGACGGTGTGGTGAGTCCTCCCACCCCCCTTAGTGATGCCTTTAGCAGGGGGAGGAGAGTCCTGTACTAGAAGGCAAATCTAGCATTGCTTGTGGCTTCTTCTCACAAAGGCATCTATCTTAACTACCCTATTTCTAACCCTGCACTAAATTTCACGGGGATAGTACCTGATAGCTCCTGGCTGGTGTGCTGTATGATGGGAATTTACTGTAACTTGCAAAAATTAACACGTTTTCTGTTACACAGGTGAACATGCTCTACACAACTTTAAAATAATTGTCTCATAAGTTTGTACGTTTGTTGCGTAGAATTCATTAATACCATTGAAAGTCTTCCTCTTTGTTTTTATGTATGTTGTATTTCAAGATAAATGGATATGATAAACAGTGAGATTGGTTTGTTTGGGTTTTTTTGTCTAAAAATTACATGCTTTTTGCTGTGTATAGTGAAAGCCTCACAGTGTCATTTACTACTAATGGTAGCAGGAAATAATTATTTCACATAGACACTGAAATTCAGCTACTTCTAGTTGGCAACCTGGCAGCTATTATTGTGAGGGTAGTCTTTGCTTTAATAATTTATGTATTTTTTTTTATATATATTTTTTCTCTTCCTGGAAAGATTGTTTTCATAGCATAGAAGTGGAGAAGCTCAGTGAGAAGAGAGCGAGGAGTGGTGCAAGCAGCAGGCATAGTGAGGAAAGCATCCTTTGCTTTCTGACCTATGCACATCCAAAGCAGTGGTGTTCTCAGCTTTGTCACAGGACTGGATGGCATCATTCACATGCTTCAGAGGTGTTACATTCCAGAGTCCATAGTGATTCAAAACATAGTGTTTTTGAGAATCCCAGCTCATTCTCACACTTGAGGGTCACAGAGGCTGAAAATAGCATCCCTGAAAGCTTTAACAGGGTAGAAATTTGATAAGCCCATGGACATAGCACAACACACCATGTTGCGTTGGACTTGTTTCCTCAAGCTAAGTAAGACTGGAAAGATATAAACAGTGATTAAAAAGGTGATCTGTGGAAAAACTCTTCATTTGTTGTAAAGGGTTATGCTTGTATAGAGCGTGCCTTCAGAGCATGCATTCATTACCTGCTCTGTCGTGGTGCTCTCAAGACTGAGCTTTTGAATGGGGAGCAGAGAGGACATTCAGACTGTGCAGAAATAGTAGTTTTGAAATAATTACTAGATTTTTACTTCTTTTCTAGGTGTTTTGACCATACTCTAGGTCACTACTTAAAAGTTTAACTGCAAATTTAATTAAGCTCTTCTATACTTAAGCAGTAAACAGCTGTGGGCTGCTTTTCAGTATGCTGCAGAATATCCTTAGTACAGCTGCATTTTGAAAACCATATTTCTGTGAATGCTTAAATGTTGTCTTATCTTTTAGTATATGCTTGAGTAGCAGGGATCGCTGACTTGCATATTGATATACAAGACTTCATACATAGAAAATAAGTATAATGTAAGAGTTGTTAATGTGTCATCAATGTGTATTAATAATACACTACCCAGGAAACTGATTTAGTTCTCAACTTTTCTGAAGGGTCTAGAGCTGTACTCTCACAGTAAGAATTGGGGGGAGAAAACGATACAGAAGTTTATAGGGAAGAGGGGAGCTGATTATATACAAATATATATTAAAAAACCCCACATTATATATGCTTGAGAAACCTAGGTAAACTAAAAGTGCAGGAAAGGGAAAGTTTCATCAACACACACCAATTCTTATTAATTCTGCTAACATAGACCAGTATTTTAACTCTGTGTGTGCAAACGATAATGTGATCCAAGAGAATGAGCATCAGAGAAGTGACCATAACGTGGATTTTTTGATGTATATGTAGTTAGTATAAACACTTTACTAAGCTGCATGAGTGTTGTTGCATGAAGAAACAGTTCAAATAATCTTAGAGGTTTTTTTAAAGAAAAATTAAAGGAAATGAGGGAAGAAAATGTGTATTAATCTCTCCTTCCTTCCTCCATAATTTATTTTAGAATATCTGAGAAGGAGGGAGAACAGCAAAATGTTTTTAAATGGAGGTATTTAAACTTTTGATCTTTAGGCTTAAAAATCTATTTATAATAAATAAATAAGAGTAATTCGTCTGCAGTTCAGAAATAGGGATCATTCTGTGGTTTTATGAAGGAAGCACAAGTGTCACTAGAACATCCTGATATGCTCCAGTTAAAACTGAGCTGTGGTTTATACATCTTAATAACAAAAAGCCACCTTTTTATTAGAGATTGTAAGCACAGTTCTGTGGATAATGATACAGTTGTGTATGTTCTGTGGGTTTGTGGAGGAAAGGTTTCTGTTGCTCTCCAGAAACCTTGCTGTACCTCTGCTGGCTTTAAGGCTTTCAAAAGTGCCAGCCTGTGCTCTGTAATTCTAGTTTTGCTGAAACATCTCATAAGGCTTAGGAAAGACTGGGGCTTTTACGCTGTTCAAAGCCTCAGAGTCCATACTTATACATAGCAACTTCTATTCATGATTGCTTCTTATTGTATGGGCACCAGAATACGGCCCTTTGCCCTAGGGCACAGTGATTTAGAATTCCAGCAGGTAGGTAGATACCTGTGGTGGTCCAGCTTTTATATAAAAGATTCACTGTGTATCACTTCTATGATTTATGCCAAAAGAAAGTCTGATCCCAAATAGAAAGTCTAATTCCAAATAGAAGTTCTATTTCTGTTCATGCATGAAAAATGTCAGCACAATTAATTTTTAAAGTGGTGACATTAATTTTAGTCTTGAAATGGCTTTTTTTTTTTTAAGGATCCTTATAGATCTTTAAGTGGATCCTTCTTAAGGATCTTCATAGATTCTTAAATGGCAGCTTGTTAAGGATCTTAACAGAAAAGAACAGTATCTGTGGCTTTTATATTCATGAATCCCTTATTCTGATAAATCTACTTAATGTTGTATTTTAAAATAGAACTTATAATATTTTACTCTTATGAAATTATGGAGGGTTTGTACAATCTTTAATTCTTTTTATGGGTATCAGAAAAAAGTGTTTGTTGTTAGTTTATAACTCTTGGTAAAGTATTTGTCTTCTTCTGTTGTCAGTCCAGTAATAGCATGGTAGATGTTTTCTACATTATGAAGAAGGAAGTCAATTTTTATTTGAATTACCCTTATTATTAAATCTCCAGTTAGGATATGAAAAAGAACAAGTAACATAGCTGAGAATAAAATGGAGTGCTTTAGTTTAAAACCTAGTAAGAGCTCTTAATCCATTAGGAATAAATCCACTGGAACAGGATAGTGCTCTGAAGCAGAACACAGGTTTTGTTCAAGCCAGGTGAAGCACAATTTTCAAATCAAACAGACTTCTTGTATGACTGGTTATTGCTGTTTGACTTTGTCTGAATCCAGGTGACTGCTCACTTCTCTGGCTTCCTTAATTTTCCATATTTCTCTTTCTTCTGGGGTATATTTGTACTTTTAAGTTTTCTCCATGTCAAACCTTCTCTGAAGCCGTTTTACTTTGAATAATTCCTCTTCTTCATTTACATTTGTGTGCCTGTCTGCCTATCCACACTGAGTAGAAGCTGTGGGTGTAATTGTGGCAGATAACATGGATGATTATGATGGGTATTTTAGTTGTATATACAGCTTTACAGCTTGCATATAGATATCAGGGTACATCTTAATTAAAAATTCAAAGTGACAAAGCTTTTAGCTGAATTCCTCATATTTTGTTCAATATGTTTCAGTGCTTTGCTTCTCTCGGACAAAAAAAAAAAAACACATCCAAGATTGTTTCTAGCACATTTTACTACTACAGTTTGACACTGGATTTGTACAGGTTAGAAAACACCCGAACACAGGGAAAGCAGGATAGACAGACTGGCAACAGAAATGTCTGAACTCTAGAAAACAAGCAAGCAAGCAAACAAAAAAACCCTCCACAAAACGATACAACTCAAACCCAAAACTGTTGTTTTACGTTGTGTTATTTTGGGGTTTTTTGGGGGTGTTTGTTTTTTTTGTTGTTTTTCTTTAGGACTGCAGAGGAATGTACTCATGAAGTTTTGCACAGGATGTTGTTTTTCTGAAAGCCTAACTTTCTTCCTGTGCTTATATGAAATCTTACCAGCAGTTTTTCTCCAGGTAGTTTTCACACGCTCAACCCCCTTTCCTGAAATGTACTGAAACGGAGAAAGACAGTCTGATTGCACTGTTACTCATATTGCCTGTAAAAAAAACACTGGTCATCAATTAAAGATTTTTTTTTTTTCCTGCTATCATTTTGTCTTTTTGATGTTTCATTGATGTGTGCATAAATGTTCCATAAATAATCGTTATGAATAATTGGAGATGTCAGCATTTGCAGTTGTCTCGTACTAATCCATGCACACATAGCTGCTTTGTAGTTCTCTATATTGCAGCAGTCTGTTTTGAATTTAACAAACTAGCTTGTTTGCATGAAGACATCGTAATAAACGTTCCAAAGTAAGTACTAAAAACGCAGGCAAGGCAAAAAGCACAGATGCTATTTGTCGAAAGCATTGAATCAATCTTTGTAGCCTATTCCTTCTAACAGTTGGTTTTCCTCCTGTAGAACTTAACTAAACCACCAGCTCCCAGATCCACAGAAAACAATGGCAGTGGCCCAGCCTCCCCTCAGGTGCGTTTCCTCTTTCACCGTTTCCTCGTTGTCTTACGATGACAGGTATGATAAGTACTCACCTGTCAGGATGCTAGGGTAGTTCTTGGGGGTGCAATCCCATCAGCTGGTGTTAAAGGGTTGTCACTGATGCATGGAGCTTTTTTGTGTAGGGACAGTTTAGCAGTATCTGTCAGTTTAGCAGTGTGCTGTTGAGGTGGTCACGTCACTCATGGGCACAGCGAGCATGGCATGCAGACTGTTAACTTTGTTTTCAAAAGCAGAGGGCATGGCGCATGGTAAGAAAGCTAATTTCTAGCCCATCAGGCTTGATGAGACTGAGTAAGCTGTTCTGGTTGAGGATGTCCCTGCTCACTGCAGGGGGGTTAGACTAGGTGACCTTTAGGGGTCCCTTCCAACCCAAGGCATTATATAATTCTATGAACTGATAGATTTAAAACAATTGTCACTAGTGATAAAAATGGAGGTCATTCTTTAATATGTCTCAGAAACAGTTTAGCTTGCTGGAGTGGGATTAGCAGCAGCTCCTAGCACATATGGCCTGGCATTTGATTATGGGAGCAACATTGTGCAGTAGGGTTTTCAAATCACTTCTGTAACACCAGCAGTATATGGTACCACGGCACCGAACTGTTTGTTTTAGAGTAGCCCGAGTACTTTAGCTGCGTAAATCAATAATTGCACTTTATGTAACAGTCAGAAAGACATTTAAAATGAAATACAAGAAAAGGACTATTTAAGACGGCATGCTGGAACTATCATACAAGGGCTTTTACAATAAATTTGTTCTCCTAATCATAGGAAAATATCACTGTGTCTTTGAGATAAATACAGTCTTCTGTTATTACATCAAGAAGTGAGTCACAATATTTTTTTTGTTGTTTTTTACATTTTGGACAACAGTAAATGCAACTATTTTAGTTACATTTTTTCACTTTTTAAAGGGGTTACACAAAAATGCATTCTTTTAGAAATTTAAATCAGAGCTGCAGCTTATTGGATTTAGTTGCTGTCTGAAATTGCCCACATGTGGTAGTTGCATGCTTGATTTTTCTGCACAAGGAGGTGGTTCGTCTAAGGGAGTGGTGGTGATTGTCATGTAGGTGTTAGGCAGCAGTCATTCCTTTGCCTGGGTCAGGTCTCTGTTGCCTGTGCTTTAGTGTGGCTGCCTAAAAGCAGTGCAGAACTAATTGCTTGCTTTGAATTTTTTCAGACTGACACTCAGTCTTTCACCCAGAGGCTTCAGCTCCGAGTTCCCTCCATGGAGACTTTGTTTCGAAGCCCAGTAAAGGAGACCCTGTTCCGCTCTTCTTCGAAGGAGTCCCTGGTACGAACGTCTTCAAGGGACTCACTGAATCGACTGGACTTGGATGCAGCCGGTCCCACCTTTGATCCACCATCCGACATTGAAAGTGAAACGGAAGAGCCGCTGGGGAATATGGACAGCCTCAGCAAGGAGCAGCTGCTGCAGCGACTGCGTCGAATGGAGCGCAGCCTGAGCAACTATAGGGGAAAATACTCAGAGGTAGGCAATGTTGTGACTGATTTACCTGGAGAAGGGAAAAAGATGAGGCTAACAAATGCTGTAGTTGTGGGTAATTTTTGTTTGTTTGTTTTCTTACTGGGATTAACTGGATCAACTTAGAGATAACATGGAAAGTAAATTACTGTTTTAAGGCTACTTAGTTTGAGCCTGGATAAGTCAGGTGCTTCTCTGGTAATAAATGTGGAAATCCTTTACTTCTTTTGGATGTAAATAATTTAATATTGTCAATAATGGAGATTAATTAGTGGTTACTCACCCAAAGTAGGCCTGTGATGGTTTCTGCAGACAGTCTATAGCAAGGGGTGAAGTTCAGTACAGAGGTGAGTGTGGCTTGTACTCTTGTGACAGCAAATTGACTTTTCTTCTGAAACTTATTCTTGAAGTGCATAATGTATGTTCCATGCAGTGTGATAGGCAAGCATTTTGTTTTCACTAAGTAAGTTATATTCTCCATAATTTCCAGCTATTCCCTGGAAGGAATTCATTCAAGGACTATTTCTTTTGCTATTTTAGTGAAAATCAAGGATACATGTAGTTTTGCTACTTATTTTCCAAATTTCTGGGCAAAATAAAGCTTTCTAAGTGGTGGATTTTATTTTGTGTGTGTGTCGTATTTAACACTGGACATGTATACTGTTTTTTATGTTTCTTTAGATGTTTGCTGCCCTCACATACAAAAATTCCTTTGCAGACTTTTAGCTATTAGTGTCGAAATCCCTAGAATCTAAAATATGTATATAGCAATGACAGTATTCAGCATATGCCTGAAAAAAACAGTTACTTTCCATCAATTCAGTAATGCTTGTCTCCCATTAATTTCTTATTCCCTTACAGCTTGTATAAGAAGATAAACCTTTTTTAAAAAAATGTGTGTAAACAGTGTAGCTAAAATGAAAAATCTACACTTTATAGATTTATTTTGTTGTGGGGTGGTTGTGGGTTTTTCTTTTTCTTTTTTTTTTTTTTTTTTTTAATATTATCTGTCCCGGCATTTTTAATTTTCCTTGTCAAAAAGGTATTTTTTTTCTATTTTTTTTTATGTCTTTTGTTCGGTTGGAAAGAATTGTTTTGCTGCAGCTTGGAAGAAAGTAGTTTTAATATATAATGAGTATTGAAGATGTAAATTACTTTTTTTTTTCCCCACTTAAAGTAGAACACAAAGTCGGCATCTCAAAATTATGAGAAGGGAAACCATCCATAGTAGTATTAGTTTTCTTTCAAGTGCAAAGTATGACTCTAAAAGTAATTTCTAATTCTGAAAAAATCCTGTTTTGTTTTCAATAAGAATTGGAAGATATCTTTTTATTTCCAAATTTCTGGTTTTGTTTTCTGCATTTGTTTTCCATTAATTTTTCAGCAATTTGAAAACAGAATATTCTAGTTTCAAGTGCCATTATGCTACTTCAGCTTTGGACAGCTTAGGCCATTGTGATCAAATTCTTAATTAAACCAAATTGTGCAGTTACTCATGAAGTCCTTTTGTCAGCTTACAATGAGAAATACTGTCCACTTCCCTTCTGTCTTTGTGTGCTGGGTGTATGCAAAGCACATGGGATGAGAACATTCAGTATTACACAGACTTGTTTTTACTAGATTTCTAGGTGTACTTTTTTAATGCAGAGTCATTGTAAAAGTAATATTACTTAAGCTCTCTGGGACATGTACCCTTACACATGTACACCCCTGTGGGGCAGTTGTTTGGGATGTAACTTTCTGATACAGCTGTTTTTTAACCGCCTGTATTGAAACATGACTGTTCTGAGAGGTCTCTTCAGTGAAGGGAAAACTGTGCAAGAATGCCGAGTAACCTCATCGTTTTGTCCTGTAGGCTTTATTTTTTTTAACACAGTAGAGATATTTTTATAAACTCAAAAAGAAATCATGAGAAAATTTAAATACATTTCTCTCAGAAGAGCTTTCTCAAGTGAAGAGTTTGAAAATAGTGATAGTGAAACAACTGAACAAATTATTTTGATAGCTATAAAAGGATGCATTATCATTATTATACCTGATTTCTGTATTTTAGTTGGTTTCTGCTTATCAAGTTATCCAGCGGGAGAAGAAGAAACTACAGGTAAGGGTTATTTTTCATCCTCCCTTGCCTGAACATGTTTCTGAATCTTCCATGTATAGTGCAGAGACAGATTTAATTTTCAAGGCATTATGTGATCACATGATAGGTTGTGTGTATATATATATGTGTAACAAAAGACTCTTTCTTAGCTGGGATTTCTAAGGAAGCCAAGCTAATATTGGTTAGTCAAAATAACTGTGAAGCTATTGTGCTCCAGCCTTTTTCATTGTGTCAGCTGAGTTCAGGTAACAGATGCCAACCCACAGTTGTCAGTTTATGATCATACCTGGCACATCAAGCTTGACTGGAAAGAGCAATGCAAGTCATTAACTCTTCTGCTGAAATACAATTCTATGAATTTATTTATACTCTATATATAAAGGTTACATTTAATATACCTGATGTTTATTAATCATTTTTTTAAGGGCATTCTGAGTCAAAGTCAGGATAAAGCACTTCGCAGAATTGGAGAACTGAGAGAGGTAATTTCCTTTATTGATTATTTACTTTACACCATGCATACATAGGCTTTTTCTCTGCCTACATTTTTATTTTCTTGTTCACTTACAAAATATTTTCAGTGCACAGCAGAGTTTTTTACAGATTGTTTTCATTTGTTTATATAGGAATATTTGTCTTCTTTCTCAAGCAGCAGGTTCTTGTCATGCTCTAAGGTGGAGCAGTTCACTGTACTGACTGAACTGCTTTTCTGTTTATTCTGAAGTAGGTGGAAAAGTGTGTGGTTCTTGCAGTATTGTTGGGCAGTAGATGTCCCCGTGTAATTTATTGCTCTTCTGGTATTGGGAAATGCTGATGTCAGGCAAATACAAGTAATAAGCGCTTTTTAATATGGGTTTTAATGAGTATCAATTAAAAAAAAAAAGTAGGATAACATTTTGAAAACTATTGACCTTGATTTCAGTTAGCATTTACATTGTTTTTATGGATTTGCAGTATAGTTTGATTTCAATCATAAGATCAGATAGATTGTGTTATGATTATTATCTTCTTAGGTTATTGTGAAATGAAAAGGAGATGCTCTAATGTGTTTGGTATTGATAATAAACATGTTGGGCTTAGTTAAAAGACACATAAAAACTATTGGGCAGAGAAAATTAAAAGGGCAAGTTCACAAAAGACATATAGTCAAATCCTGGTGAAGCAGAATGTGATGATGAAACCTTTTTACTGCTCCAAGACCCAGTGCAGCATCAGGTTCAGAGATGGGTGTGTGAGGGCCTTGTGTCCATGTGTCCATGCTCTTAGCTAGCTTGGGAGCTGGGTTCCAGCTTGCTCAAAGCCACAGGCCTTCTCTGTGGCTGTACTCCTGGTTTTGGTGGGTGTTGTCCCAAGCAGCAGCTCTAGCATGGTTGGCTGCAAAAGCTGTCCCACTTCTGCACAAAGGCAGAGGAGCTCCAGACAGCTGGGTGTGTCACCTGAAGACAGGGGCCAGGGTCTCTCCCTTGAGTGTGAGGTATGGCAACTGTGAACATCCAGATGTATTGAGCATCCAGATGTGCACATACCTAAGGCTCATGCTCATCTGTAAGGAGCTTCCCCTGGACAACTGGTCAGGCAGCCAGTCACTTCAAAGGAGGTCACTAGCAAATTGCAGGGCACTCTTCTTCAGCAGTGCAGGGTGTAATCCAAGTAAGCAGCCTGTGAGTTTTGTGCTACAAGGGTAGCATTTTAGTTCACATCCATGCCACTTCTGCCCCAGCAGCTAAGAACAGTGGGCCAGTCTGAGCTGGAGTCTGCACACGGGTGGTTGCCCTGTCCTAAGCTGTCAGCCCATAGGAGGGGAAAACCCACCACAGTGCTGACAGAAGTGGCTTGACAATGTTTTGTTGGGTTTTTTTCCAGTTCGCTACAAGGTCAAATGAAAGAAGCTGTGTTGGAGACAACACAGAATGGTGTTGGTACTTGAAGTTTGAGAGACGTATATATACACCAGAGTGTAAGCTTTTGATTATGAAAAGGAGTCGGACACATGTATACTTCTTTTTCTCTTGAAGTGACCCTTGCACAAACTTATTTTTAGGAAGAAAGAAACCTTGATAATTTTGCATCAAATCTAGACTCTTGCTGGTTTAATGTTGGTATTATAATGGGATGTTCTTAGTATGTTGTGTGGAATATTATATCATAAAATAAATATCCCCTTTATGGTTGTATTCTGGGCTCATAAATGCAAAGACATACTTTTAAAATGATTTCATGTTTTGGTAAACCTTTTCAATTCATGCTTCAGTTTTCATTTAAGATGTGCTTATTTATAATTTTCAGGAGCTCCAGATGGATCAACAAGCTAAAAAACATCTTCAAGAGGAATTTGATGCTTCCTTAGAAGAAAAGGATCAACTCATTAGTGTTCTGCAAACTCAGGTGAGATACCTTACCCAACAGATGTTCTTTAACACTACTTTTCCTACTTTTTTTTCATTTTTTAAATTATATATTTCCTATAATGCATAATTTTTTTTATTATAATTGCTGTGATGTTGTAAAGCTTCTTCAGAATTTATGATCTAGAAATTAAGTTCATCTTAATTTTTTGTAAAATTATTTTCCTTTCTAAAATCTCCCTCATGTTAAATGTGATTATTTGTTCTGCACTTAATTACCTTTATCTCTGTTATTAAGAACATAACATTAGAAGATGTTGGAGCTAAAATTGCTTTGGCAAAATTTATGTGTTTTGCTTAATTGGTCTTTGTTTCTCCACTCATACTGATACTAATTTTGTTATTTTGAAACACAATTCTCATTTTTAAAAATGCTAAAAAAACTGACGGATTTTTCCTTTCTCCACTTGCTGATACCAATTTTATTTAACTCTCTCTAGTTTTGAAGATGAAAACACGATCTATTTAGAATCCTTGAATTTTTTAACAAAGAGTGTTTTGTTTAGGTATCATTGCTGAAACAGAGATTACAGAATGGTCAGATAGGCACCGAATTAACTGATCCAAATATCCAATCTGATCCACAAGGTCAAAGTCCAACAAAAGAAATCTGTACAGAAAACACTGTGGAACCAGGAAGCAATGGTAGGTACTGTGACTTATTGAAGAGATCTTGAATTTTGGGGATCAAGCTGTTGTTATTTATGATGGGCTGAGCATGTCATAGGGAGGATATATTTTGTAGAAGGAGACATTTGTTTTGAAAACAGTGTGGCAGCTAGGAGATGGGATAACCCTGCTAAGAGACTAAAATTTTATAAGAATTCAAATCTAGTATGTCTTGCCTTTGTCAATAATGATGATGGTAATGTAATTATTGCTTTTGCTGTCAGGAGTTGTACTGTCCCCACTTAAGACAATTAAGATGTTTTGTCCCCCATGAAGAAGGACCTATCCTTGGAGTTGAGAGGAGACCAGTTGCCAGTCTTTGCTTTTTACTAAGATAAAAAAAAGATAAAGATCAATTTTGATATTCATGCTATTAAATAATCTAAGCGTTCTTTACATCAGGAGTTTGAGTTATGGGACTTCTGATATTGTGTATATTTGATTACTGATTAAGGGATGTTATAACACTGGTATTTTATGAAAGTGTCGTTCACTGGTATCCTCCATAAAAGGTATGGTTCAGACAGAAGTGAACGTGCGTTTTGAAATGATCCTTGTTCAGCATCTGCCATGATTTTTGTATGTTATGAAGGGTTAGATCAGAGATTCTGTTATCCAGCATCCTGTCTTTTTTAGTGCTTAGGAAATAGCGTAAGTATCCAGTCCCTAAGAATTGGGGTTTAAGCTGCTTCTTGTGCTGGAGTCTGCTTCTGGACCATGTAAGACTGTAGTTGTACACTGAACCTCTGAATGTGTCTGATCCCGTTTTCATACCAAGTACTCCTAACAGCCTCCAGAGTATCAGAGCAGAGCACATGGTAAAATATTACCCAGTGTGTTAGTTATACAGAGAGGAACACAGCTCATAAAGACGCTAAATGTGGCCTTTATTCTGCTGAATGTAGTATTGCCAGCCTGGATATTTTAGAATTCATGTCCTACCCAACCTTTCCCTTTCCTGGGAAAGCAGGAATCTGTGTGCTTGGCACTTGAGAGATTTGTTTTGCTTTGCGTTTTTTCCTGCCTGTGAATATTCTGTTAGTTGCAGCGGCCAGATTTATAAATCATAACTTTTAATTGCACGGAAAAACTTTTTGAATAATAGGCTGGTTTTGAAGCTTGTATAGTAATTGGAATTTTGTAAATTAATTTTGGGTGAAAGACTGTATTTGTTCTTCTGTATATGTGTAGCGTGTTTCTGGAAGTTATAAGTAGTCGCCAGAAGTTTTACGGACTTCACAACTTTCTGTAGACAGCTGTGAGTCACTTGCAATGTGAATGATGAATGTGTAGCTACATTTTGGAAACGGTGTGCGTATGATAATGTTGATGTGCTGTCTTGTAGAGGGGAACGAAGATGCTGTTAAAACACTGGAAACTCTTAATCAGAGGGTGAAGCGCCAAGAGAACTTGCTGAAACTCTGTAAGGAGACGATCCGGTCGCATAAGGAGCGCTGTGCCCAGTTAACTAATGAGAAAGAGGCACTTCAAGAACAGTTAGAAGAGAGGCTTCAGGAACTGGAGAAAATGAAGGTGTGGAAAATGCCCTTAACTAGATGGATAGCTACTAAAACCCAGGAAGAACTCCAGCATTTCCAAAATTTATTAATAGAGCAGACCATTAAAAAAAACTTGTCCCTGTGTGTTTTTGGAGGTAAAGGTACAAAATCCAACTGGAATGAACACATGGAGCAATTCCTTAAAAAGCTGTAGAGGGTATGAAACCTTACTGTATGAATAACCATTAGTATGGTATCAGAAATAAAGTAGCTGTGGGAAGTGCAGAAAGTTGGGATGAGGAAAAGACTGTTGTAGCGTAGAACATGGGAGTTAAAGTGGAAACATGGAGCAGAGCTAAGACATAGTGGTAGAGGCATCAGTTATGTAAATGAACAGAAAGCACAAAAGCAGGAATGAGGAGAGCACACTATAGTGAAGATAATGTGAGTGCAGTCCCAAAACTAAAAGGATATTTTGCTCAGTTTTCCTTTTAAGGCCATTAACGCCGAGCATGGAGTCAAAGTTGGGTGACTGATAGTAATGTAAAGATGAAAATGTGTTAAGTATAGCTGTACTCAGCTGCAGTTCTGGAAATTGGATTCTCTTCTCTGTCTTAGTCTCTGAGCACTAACTCAGTTTGAAAGAGCTCTGAAAGACTTGAGTATTTTAAGGACCTTTTCCAGAACAAGTCCAGTAATGGACAATTACGTCACATTGCGGAGATTGTCTTGTAAGCAGAAATGCAGGTAATAGAGCAGGTGCCTTAGGCAAGTTTCTTGCCCATTTTACTGTAGCATCTCTAACATCACTGAGAGAGCTGTGGAGGCTCTAACAAGTCTTGAGATATCCAAGTTATTATGGAAGTCATGAGGCAGCCCATCACTGCGAGATTTACAAGTAATTTAAGTCTGCCTACTTTGATTTCCCTGGACTGTATTCTGTGCTCTTCCTCAAAGGTATAGTGCAGGGTAAGAACCCAAGCTGTTTGTCAGAAGAATGTTTTCTTACACATGGTCATGCTTTAAACTTGTGGTTGGGGTCTTTTTTTAGGACCTTCACATGGCTGAGAAGACTAAACTGATTACGCAGCTGCGTGATGCAAAGAATTTGATTGAGCAGCTAGAACAAGACAAGGTAAACAAAACTTTTCTTTAAACTCTTCTAGTTTTTAAAGATGATTGCTTAGAACTCCAGATATCTGGCTTCTTCATATCAGAAGCTGTTCTTAGTTATCTGATGTGGTTTGGTTCAATGTTTTAACAAGCAAATAATGTAAGCTAACTGAGACTTTTACGGTGTGGACACTTCAGGGTATTTGTCTGTTAAGTTACACTGAGTACTGCAAGATGATGTTATTTAGGATGGAGCAGTTACACAGGATATGCTCTTCAATGCCAGCTTGAAAAAACCAAACATTCAACCCTAAACACTAATGAAGATGAGATACAATGTAAATGAATTAAGAATGACCAGTGAAGGAAAAGTAACTGTAGTCTCTTAGGAATATGAAGAGTTTCGTAGTGTTTTGCTTATTTTATTTTATTTCTTTAATAATTTATTTTTAAAATCACAGTCTTAGTACTTGGAGTAACTTCTGGTGGTCTAATAAGCAGCATGATTAACGCTTGTTATGTGTGCATGTTCTCCAAGAAGAAGCACACACACTACGATGCTTTTAGTTTTGGTTTATTTACAGAATGCATGTTGCAAAGTATCTGTATCAGGAGGAGGAAGTTCTCTGATGGTCCTTAGTTGCTACAGGAATTCTTTCCATCACTAGATAAATTTTGTCTGTTCTTCAAAATAATCCCTATTCTTAGCTTGTTAGCATTTTCTGTTTTCAGACATCAAAAAATACCACAATCTCTGATCTCGTAATAATGCAATAAATGATATTCCTGACAAGGATTGTGTCCTGGCTCAAAATTGGTTGAGCTATGTGTTTTATTTATTTGTTAGCTTTTTATCACAAGGACCTTTTCCATAGGGCATGGTAATTGCAGAGACAAAGCGACAAATGCATGAAACACTGGAAATGAAGGAGGAGGAAATAGCCCAGCTGCGTGCTCGGATCAAACAAGTAACTACAAAAGGCGAGGAGCTAAAAGAACAGAAAGAAAAATCTGAAAGAGCTGGTAAGAAATTCTGGAGATGGCTAGTGCTCACATTTAACAATGAGAAAGCTTCAGTGTGATCTTCTTGCACTCTTTTATTGGTTGTTTGGAGTGGGTATTTAGAGATGCTCTTTTCCTAATGTTCTACATACCACACCTGCTAGCATCATTACTAACTTCACTTCTGGTCAGCAGAGCTTAGGGATGTTTTTAATCTCTGTTACCAGTTCAACTGGAGTTAGAAAGGAAGCTGCTAAAGGGCAGCTGTACTTACCTGTTTGCAGGAGAAAACAGAGCAATGGTTCTAAAAGAGCTTGGAAAGAAGTAGAAACAAGAGAATCTGTTAACAACCATAATAAGCGTTTTCTTTCAGTAATAGTAGTGGAAGCATTTCTGATTTCTTTATAGTGAAACAGCAGTGATGGTTCCTTCCACTTCAGGCTTGAAGCCTAGCGGTTATGTAGCTATTGCAGGCTGTAGTTTGCTTTTCATGGACATTAGGTAACACTAATCATGTGTGCTTACAATTCTCCTTTTGCTTGAAATCAAGTTAGAGGGTCAGTTTGCCTCACCTTTGTTTTTTAAACAGTGAAATTGCTTTGCACTGTATCTATCAAAATTCTTCCAGAGGAATTTAGTTTGCTATCATAGGCATTTAAAGGGGTTCAGTCTTGGCAGAAGCTCAGCTGACGTTATTTTCATAATGTTTTCTGGAAAGTTTTTGTTGTCTAAGTAGTGATGAGAAGTTCAAATGACACATTTCATAAGGATTTACTTTATATCTACACAGAGTTAGAGCAAAACTTTCAGTTTTAAAGATGGGTTTGTGTAGATTGTTTTGCTCTAATACAAAAAAGTAGCTTGAACATCCATCTTGTGAAAGTAACAAATATTTTTTGATTAGGTGTTCTCTCCTACCCTTTCAGACTGCATGTGTCTCTTTAGCTCTGTAAAATCGTATTTCAGAAGTCAGTCAGTCCTGCTAAAGTTAGATGTTGTTCAATTCTTGGAGACTAGGAAGATTTCTTCATGATTAAAAAAAAAGCTGAAGAATATTTTAATACTTGTGTAAATATGATGTTACTGTAATAGTTGTTTGAAACACAGTAGGTGTTGAAACAGTGGAAAGCACTTAATTATAAACTAATACCTACACACTCTGATTGATATGGTAATTTCCTCAGGTTTGTGTAGACAAAAGCTCAAAATGGGCTAGAGATGATGCTCTGGGTACCTGGAAAACTTAACTATTGTAGTGAGAAGTAATTTCACTTATGAATTCTACATTGAGTACACTGCACTTTTCTAGGGAGAGATCTGAAATTAATTAATAACATAGACATAACTGTAAGGTGACTTTTTATTAGATTTTCCTATTACTCTCTCAGCTTTATGCATTCCAGAAATGTTGTGCCATATAGTGGAAGTGTGGTTCAGTGTAGTTGAACTGTATTGTTCAGTCATTTGAGAAAACCACCATTAAGATTAGAAGATTCTGAAATGACCGTTGGGTCACAACCTTTGAGTTGTACCAGTTTTAAGAATTTGACATTTCCATGTATTTGAGGTCAACGTGTTTAAAGTTTTGTTTCTTGGATAGTTGATGTGAGATTACTTCAAATTCTAGACCTCTTCTCTGTATCATGATTTAGTGAGTTATTAATGAAATATTATATTTGTGGAAATGTTAATTCAAGTTATGGCAATATAAGGATAGACATAATACACTTACACTTGGAATTTACTTTCATAGTACTATATGGTAGTCTAAAAAGTGATATATTTTACCACTCCATGCTTGTAATTTACCTAGAGTTACTTGTCTGGATTTTTCTTTTCTTTATAATTCAGTGACTTTGGTGAAATGCTTCCCTGTTTGATTTAATGTTAATGCATTTTTTGTGTACTGAAATAGTGAAAAGATACATATGCTTATTTTGTGCGTGTTGTGTAAACTGTAATTTGGTCTCCCCGGTTGGAGTTCATTTTTTTCAGTAGTTAGAGGTACATTATGTTGAAATCTCACAGAGCATCTTGTTTTTGTGCGTTCACACATGCCAATAAGTGAATCATGGTGCCTTTCCCAAGCCTTGTATGAACAGGACTGGGGTAAGGGCTCTTTTTTCTTACATCACACATTGGGTGCTTGAACTGGGCTCTAAAAAGCAAATTCTGTGCTTCTCAGGCACTTTTACTTGAAGTAAAGTGAAAGTGATTTTTTTTTAATGCTTTGCAATGTACATGAATAATCTATGTCAGTACATCAACAAAGCTATTTAATATTTGTAAATTTACTGGTAAACTCAAGTTTGTTTCTCCTGAGACTGCTTGGCATGACTCCTTTCTGGCTTCTCAGGATGCAGATTATTTATATTCTGTACAGTAAACAAACAGAAAGAAGTCTTTAGAGAGCAAATTAATTTTGCTTTGCCATTCTTTGCAGGTGACATTTCTTTTGCAAGCCTATTTAACACGTGCTTTGCACCCTTCTACAGAAAACCAAAAAGCTTGGGCTGCACATTTAAAACCCTCCCTTGGTGCACAAATCAGCTATAGGGAATGAACTCAGCCTTTGTTTCTCAAACTTCTGACAAGATGCCTGCTCTCAGCCTTCAGTAAGAAAACACGTTAAACTCTCCTTGGCCATCCTAGTTAGTGCTTTCTTAACGATTTTCAGCAGTAGATGGCACTCCAGTTGAAGATAACTCATCTGCAGCACCGGGAGAGAAAGCAAGAAATCTTTGCAGCAGGGACTGGTGTTAGACTGGGTAGGAGAGGCAAGGTGAGGGGAGCTGAGAGAAGTGCTTTGGAGTAGCTTATGTAAAGCAGTCAACTCTCTAGAACACTTTTACTAAAAATCAGTTTTGCAACTTTGCACTTCTTACGCTCTATTTGGGCTCTTTTTGTGTGATTTTTATATACTGCTCAGAAAGGTTTCAGGTTTGTGTGGCTTGGTTACATGAATGGGATTTTGCAAGACTCAACTGAGCCTCTGTTGGTGTGCTTATTACTGCTTCTGATTTGCCACTGTGCCTTTGTGAGACTTCACTTAACCAGTACCTTGGCTAAAAAGATCTCTGTTGCTGGGGAAAGAACACAGGCAGTGCCTTTACTCCTCACATTCAGAATGGATGTATTTATTTAAAAACACAGACTTTTCTTCCAGGCTTTTGTTCAGAATAGAATTAAAATCTCCCATAAATTAAAGATAACAATAATAATTTGGACCATATTCTGTCTACTTGATGATAGCTTAGCCCTCTTGCTGGTTTGAAACTCACTTGTGTCGCGCTACAGTAGAATTAACTACTTCGAATAAAAATGTTCTCTTTTGCTTAAGTGTTTGAAAGTGCCTGAGATGCATATAATTTAACTTTTAGAGAGCTACGTGTGTTTCTGTGAAGTGTTGCTTCTTTGTGCTTTCATGCCCCCTTGGCATTTTATCCATCAGCTTTCATCTAGCATTTCTATTAGCATCCTGCTTGTGATCACGGTGACGCAGCTGTCGCACCGCATGTTGCTCAGCTCTTACTTATCAGTAGTCAATCCTACTGTGAACCTGGATCTTCTCTTGGGCGGATCTGTGGGCTGTGGTAAATGCATTCTCTTTCCTTTTGAAGAAATTACAGGTTTCTCAAATGAAAACAAAGTACGTGTTTCTCAGAACAAGAATCAGAAAAAGTGAATTAACTTCATTTCTTACTTGCAGGCTGTATTTTCACATTATACCTTGTACAAATCTGTAGGGTTTGCTTGTTGTTTGGTTTTTTGTTTTGTTTTTTTTTAAGCCCCTTATGGTGCTGTAAGACCGAAGGACTTGGCCAATTTTTGCTGCCCATGCTTTTGTTAGAGCTGAGAGGAGCATCAGGAAAGTTAGTGCCATTCTCCAAATGCTCTTGTGCTGGCTGTGATCACAACCAAATTGTGCCCAGGGTGGTGAGCAGGGAGACCTTGAGTCATACGAGTCTCAGGGGACTGTGAAAAAGTGTGCTTGGAAAAGTAAGGGACTGTAAGCCTCCCTCATGCTTGCATTAAGTTTTAGACTGTTTTGTGGTTTGAAATAATCTTAACTGCTCCTAATTTTTTAATAACAAGTTTTAGTATTTTTTTATTTAAGTAGACTTGGGAGTGAAAAAGTGGATGCAGTGATGCGCTTTGGTATTGCCAGGGTCAATGAAACAACCCTGTTTTGCCCCAAACCATGATAGTTGCTGAATAGTCATAGAAGGGCTTCCTCAGAAAGCAGAAGAAAATTAATTCTGGGAAAGGTCAGAATTTGAGTGAATGCAATTTTTTGGAATGAAGTTCCTTGAAAATGTATTTGCAGCATTGCCTCAAAAGTATAGATTGTGGTTGAAAGCTTCAGTTTTGAATGTTATCAGAAGATTTGGAATGGAAGTTATTATTCACTTCTGAAACTCATGACAATGTTATTAAAGATAGTTTCAAAAAAGCAAGGATTATGAGAACTGCTGTGAATGTCCAGTGAGTAATGGTGGATCAAGGCAACTAGAGATATTATGTGTCTGTTATTATTTTCTTTTTGGAGATAGAATTAAGTGGAAGAAAGCTGAGCATACTAAATACCAGTTTAAAAGTTACTTTGTTCTGTCTGATCCCAGAATAGTATCCAAGTACTCCAGGGTATAGGAGAATAATAACCTTTCAGGGTTTTTGTGCTCTGATTGCTTATAGTCTTGGCATTGGGATTTTGAATTTTGCAAAGGTCTTTTTCCAAAGTTCTTTTATGCAAAAAATTAGCCATAGAATAGACTGGTCTGAGACTGACTTTTCCTTTTATTTGCAACAGGGGTTTTCCATGCTTATGATGTATTCAAGAAAAGACATGTCCATAATAGTGATCAATTTCTAGTCTTGTGTAATTGTATGTAGATTCTGCCATTCGTTTCAGTGAGGAACTTGTATACTGGTATTGAAAAATAATAATTATTATAATAATAAAAAGCTTACAACACAGAAATTTGTTTGATTTCTTTTTATATCTAAATGATTATCTATTAAGTGAATAAAGTATGCTAGAATACTTCATCTTAGTGTGGGAAGAAGCTGTGGAATTATTGTAAATTAAAATACTTTCAGCAGACTTGTGCATCTTTTACAAATTTAATCACTGCAACGTGAGTGTCCTTTTGAAACATCTTAGAGATATTCAGGTTTTCTGAGAGCAAATCTTAATAAATTTTTCTTACATTTTATTTACAAAGTTTTGAAGCATGGGACACACTTCATAACACACAAACATTTTTCCAGTGTCTTTGAATTGCATTGCTAGAAAGTAAATAGTGAATTAATGGAATTGGCAAAGCCACCATGGTCTCCATCAAACCCACAGTTTAGAGAGAAGGTTATCTAGCTTGTACAGTTTGAAATGAACAACTCTTAGGTAAATCAAGCACCTGGTGTTACACTGCAGGGTTTTGTTCTGGAGGAACTCTTTCACAGTTCAGTAAAAACTAACTTGCATAGCAGTCATTCCTGGTTTATGCTTCTGTTTGCTTGTTTTAGTCCAAGGACAACTTGTAAATTGCCATTTCTACATGCAGCTTTTTTTCTCCTCTTCAGAGTTATTCAGCACATATAGCTGGAAGAGGAGTCACAGTTTATTTATCTGCTTTATATATTTTATAGTGATTTTAGGGGAAGAAATAGAAGTTTCAGAATGTATTGGAAGACATGCACAGACAGCTATATTTCAGTTATCTTTCCTTCCTAGAGAATAAACCCATGTGATTCTTGATGGATTCCTAAATCCCTTCTTCTGTTACTTGTGCAATTTATAGTTACTGAGAACTCTGTTTTTCTGTAAAGGAGCATAGATATTTCTTGACTCATTTCCACCGCCCCCCACCCTTTCTTTTTTTACTTTGCAGCTTTTGAAGAGCTTGAGAGGGCTGTGAGTATTGCCCAAAAGACAGAGGAAGCCTGGAAAAAATTGCAGACAGAAATGGATGAAAAAATCAAAGCAGTAGAAAAGGCAAGTGAGGAAGAAAGGGTAAATCTTCAACGGGAGTTAACCAGAGTGAAACAAGAGGTGGTTGAGATTATGAAGGTAAAAGATAAAACTCACCCTGTAATACTGGCTTTTAATCTAATGGTTCAGTTACAATTAAACTATAGCTGTAAAATACATTAGTTTATCAGAACTTTATTATACTTTTCTTTGCTACATAAATTCTATAAAAATTAATTTCCAGTATTAAAGATTTACATAAGAAAAATAGAAAATTCCCCATATAGTGTTTTTTTTTTTTTTAGAACCTTTTAAAATCAGTACATTAGAGGCCTGTGAAAGTGAACAGTATTACTCTGTTTCACAGTATTTAATAAAATTATTTGCTAGAAGTACACTTGAGACTTCAAAGGGAGTCGAGAAGAAGAAATTAATGGCAGCCAACTCGCACATCTCCACCAGGATTTTGGGTTTTAGTACTAAGTACTTTCAATTATCACAGCCCCATATCTGCAAATGTTTAAGAACTTGTTGCCAAATTTGCCAGTTAAGAATTGCTAAAGTTTGCTTCATCTGGTGTAGTCAGGTAGGAATTGCAGGAGGATTTTGCATGAGCTTTGCAAAGCTGTAAATTTGAACACCTTTAAATTCCAGTTCTTATGTTGGTGTTTGTTATTAATTTTTCTAAAAGAATACAGTGATGCTTTAGGGGGGTGACTGACTTGCATTACATTATTAAATAAAACACATACATAGGTTGTAGGTATAGCTGTCTGCCTAGAGTATCATCACTTGAATTTCTGGATCATGAAACAACAGAAATATGGGGAAGGCTACAGACAAGTTCCTTTTCCGACTTATTACCACATTTGAGGCGAATCTGAAAATGCTACATTTGCCTTGGTGGAAGAGTCTTTAGAAAATGGGGTTTTTTTACTAGAACTCTGAAAGACATGAGGAGGAAGATGGATAACTTCAGGCTTAAAAGAAAGAACTGTCAGGGGTTAATATTAAGCGCTCCGAGTGATTGTCACTTATTCAAAGAGAGCAAAGAGATGGTTCTGGCTTCCTTTCTCTGTTGCACTGGTTTTCTTGTTAAGAAATAATACAGTGTTCTCTTACTTGACATTCTGAAATTATTATTTTTTTTAATTTTGATTCACAGAAGTCTTCAGAGGAACGTGTTGCTGAACTAGAAAAATTCCATAAAAAAGAAATGGCTACCAAGGATCAGGAGCTAACTGAGAAGTTACAGGCCCAAGAAAAGGCTTTTCAGGAGAAGATGAAGGCAGCTCTTGTAAGTATCCTTAAAATGTGTCTAAAGACATTTCTGTAAGTGCGAAGTGGAACTAGAAGTCTTGATCTGACCCTATTCCGCAGTAAGAGTCCTTCTGTGCTCAAAGATATGAGTGTCCTTCAAAAGTTAAGAGGTCAGAGACTTCAGCAACATGAATGGAAAGCAGCTGCTGTGATCAAGACTGAATAATGATAATTAATCCCTATCAGTGCTCACTAAGAGCTGCATCTTGTGAGAGAGACATTTTTTTTGAAAACTCTTTTTGTTACACTTCTTGGGTTTTTTAAATGTCTTCCTCTGGATCATTGATGGTTATCCATAGCATCTAGAGTAAAAGAGGCACAGAGAATGAGGCTGCCATTTGAAAACCGTTGGTATCTTTATATCTGCTTGTGTTGTGTTTTGTGAACAGGGTTAACTATTGACATCATTTGACCACAAAAATTATTTTTTCAATGTCAGATTGGGAGGAATCATTGGGATTCTTCGCTTTTTTTCATAAACTGTTAATCTAGTTAGGATCTCACATAGTGAGGATCTCACATAATTTTACCTAACAAACAGTAGATTCTCTTTTTGTGCTTCTCCATGATGGTCAATGTATAGGACTGAAGGACTTTCACAGTCCCTTCCTGACTATATTTTTCTACCTGTTTCTCATGTTAAATAAAAATAATAAATAGAAACTTAAAAAAAAAAAACAACAAAAAAAAAAATTTGGTAGTGGAATCAAGTAAGGACAGACCTTTATTCCTCTAAGGTGTTACTCCCAATTAATTGTGATAAACCAAAATTAAAGGCTGGATTACATTATTTCATACAAAGAGAAGCAGAAAGCAAATGGTTCCCAAGAAGAGAAAATGGAAGTGATTTATAACAATTTTTCATAGATAAAATACAAACTCTGTGTGTGTGGGGAAAAGACAGGTGATTAGTGTATGACTCATTTTAACTGGTTGGTAAATATTATATTATACTGCTTTGAAGGTGTGATGACTATAGTCTATCTTAATCATAATTTTTTGATACAGGAGAAAAATCAGAGTGAGTGTTTAAAAACCCTTCAAGAACAAGAGCAGCAAGAATCACTAGCCTTAGAAGAATTAGAGCTGCAGAAGAAAGCGATACAGTCAGAGTGTGACAAGAAAGTTGAGAAGATGCATCAAGAAGTAGAAACTTTTAGAACTGTGAGTAAAAATTCCAAAAGGGTAAATGTTTACAAGAATTCCTTTCATTAACAGGTTTACAGATACTGTGGATTTACTGTGATTGGGTTTTAATCTCACAGTGCTTCTTGTAGTGACAGAAATGTAATCTATTGCCATGGTAAAGTGCAGCCCCTAGTTTTTTGACAAGATTAGAGGGCAAAATATAGATACACTTCACATCATGGACTGGGATATGAATTTGTATCCATCTCCTTAATCTTTGTTATGCAGGAGAGTTAAACTTTAAACTGTTTAACTTCTGGGTACTGCTACTATACAAACATTTATAAGGGTACTTGGATTAGTAAAAAATGTTCTTAAATTTTTCAAGTCTTCTTTGCTTTATGTAATAGGTAAGATAGTATCATCTGCTAATGCAAGTTTGTACATTATTCCAGCACTCCTAAATATTTGGAGATTTTGCCTATAGAAGCATTTTAGCTTTTCAGCAGCATTTCCATGAGAGGTGGAATAAAGATAAATCAGTAGATACAGACAGAACTCCGTAGTACTCATGTAGATTCCCGGTATTTTTCATCCTATATATTGGTACTTAGCTGAATAAGAAAATTTGAACATAGTTCTCATAAATATTGTGTGAATTACTTTATTTGAATTAGTTGAATTCTTTCTAAGTTTTCATTGTAGCTAACTGCAGAGAAGTAGGGAAAAAAAATTAAATAACTAACTCACCGTAATGAAAGCAAAGTTGAGAACAAACAAGACAAATGAAAAGCTTGTATACAAAGTTGATATTCACTAAAAATAATGGAATAAGTGACATAGTTATGTGAACCTGGTAAGATTTTTATTTTTTTTTAATTTAATCAACTTGTTACTTTTGAATGTTCATATTGTTTTAAAACTCTATTCTCTAACAGAGGATTCTTGAACTGGAAAGCTCACTTGCAAAGTATTCACAAGATGACAGAAAGCAGTCAGAGGAATTAAGTACTCTGATGGAGTCTGAAAAAAAGCAGCACGCTAAGGAAATCAGTGATATAGTTGAAAAGCACAAGAAAGAATTGGAGAACGTGAAACAGCAGCAGGAAAAGCTTTGGACAGAAAAAATTAAAATCTTACAGCAACAACAAGTAATTGAAATAGAAAAAATGAGAGAGAAACAAGAACAAGAGATAGAAATGGTTTTAAAAGAGAAAGAAACTGTTTTCCGTGCACACATAGAAGAGATGAATGAAAAAACATTAGAAAAACTTGACGTGAAACAAACAGAATTAGAAGCACTGTCTTCTGAGTTGTCAGAAGCACTAAAAATACGTAATGATTTAGAACAAGAGCTTTCAGAATTGAATAGTAAAGTGTGTGAAGCAAAGCAAGAAATGGAAGGGAAGTTGGAAGAAGAGAGGAAACGGCACAATGAAGAGGTTAAAATTATGTTAAAAGAACATGAAATATCTATTCAAGATGTTGAGAAGGTCCTCAAAGAGGAGCTCAACAAACTCAAGCAATCGTTGGAGGAGAAAGACAGACATCTGGAGGAACTAAAAGTACATGAACAGAAACTTAAGGAATCTGCGGAAAGATCTGAAGCTGAACTTGTCCAAGCATCTGCAAAGCTGGAGGAGCTGTCAGAGTCTAATCGGAGTACTTCTAATGAGCAGGCAAAGATTTATGAGGAGGAATTGGCAAGGCTGCAGCAAAAGCTGACAGATCTTGAAGGTGAAAAATTGCAACTTAGTGACCAGCTAGAAAGAACTGCATCCCAGCTGAATGAAGTCAAGAATGATTCAGAGGCATACAACTCTCAGGTACAGGACCTGAAGCAGCATTTGCAAGAGCAAAGCAATGAAAATGCACAAAAAGTAACATCTCTAACACAGCAGTATGAATGTCAACTGAAGGATCTACAAAGAGAGGCTGATGAGACAAAGAGAAGCCTAACAGAGAAAGAAAATGAAATTGAACACATGAAGAAGTTACAGACCAAGCAAGTGGAAGAGCTTAATCAGAAACTGTTAGCCACAGAGGAGAGAATTGGTGCTTTACAAGGAGAATATGAAGGTAAACTGAAATGTCAGGAGAACAAAATGGAGAAAATTAAACAGAAATCAAAAGATATGCAAGAAACTTTCAAAAAGAAACTTGCTGAGCAGGAAGCTAAACTAAAAAAAGAGCTTGAAAACAAGCAGTTAGAATTCAGTCAGAAAGAAAGTGAATTCAATGCTAAAATGTTGGAAATGGCATATGCCAGCTCAGCTGGACTCAATGATGCTGTGTCAAAACTGGAATCTAATCAGAAAGAGCAATTAGAGAGTCTTGCTGAGGCTCATAGGAGGGAGTTGGAAGAAATTACCCAGAGTTGGGAAAAGAAACTCAACCAGCAGGTTGAGGTGCTCCAGGAAAAACATGAAATGGAACTGCAGGAGAAAGAGCAGGAAGTTGGAGACCTGAAGCAGAAACTTGCCACTTTCAGTGTGGAGAAGGAGGACTCCAGAACAGAAATAACCCGGCTGAAGGAAGAACAGGTGAAAAGGGAAGAGTCTCTGAAGGAATTGCAAGAACAACTAAAGCAGTCAGTAGCTGAGATGAATGCTTTGTCAGATAAGGAAAGTGACTTGAACACACAGTTGAAAAAATTGGAAAGTGATCTTAATCAGTCCCTGAAAGAGCAGTCGGGACTTCAGGAAGAGCTCAGTAAACAAAAAGCAGTTGAAGAAAAGGACAAAGCCAAAATTATGGAGCTGGCTGATACACTGAAAAAACTTGAAGAAAAACTCCAAACAGCGCAGTCTTCTCAGAATAAAGATCATGAAAATTATGAGAAAAAAATAGAGGCAATTCAGCTAAAAGAAACGGAGTTTAAAAGGTGGTCAGGAGAACTTGAAGCCCAGTTAGATGCTTATTGGAAGAATGCTGAAGCTTTATTGCAAACAAAAAGCAGTGAATTAATTGAAAAATGTAATGAAAAAATCAGCACAGTAACATGCAGAATTGCAGATTGCGAGCGCCGAATGGCAAAAGTTAAAGAAGCAATATTAATTAAAACTCAGAAGATTCCTGAACTAGAAGCTCAACTTAGAGAAGTAACAGAGCATCATTCTGCTGCAAGTACTTCTTTGCAAAAGTCAATGCAACAGCTGCAAGAGAAGGACAATTTAATTTTGTCCATGAGAGCTGACATCGAAGGACTTGTAACAGAAAAGGAACAATTGCAGAAAGAGGGGGGGCATCAGCAGCAAGCAGCATCAGAAAAAGAAACTTGCATAACTCAGCTGAGGAAAGAATTATCTGAAAATATCAATGCTGTCACCTCAATGAGGGAGGAACTCCAGGAAAAAGAATCTGAGATCTCTTCTCTCCACCAAACAATTAATGACCTTAATGTTAAACTTGAAAGCACGGTAAGTTTAACGGAAAAGGAGGCAGCCATGTCTCTGCTAAGGAAGCAGCATCAAGAGGATCACTTGCAGTTGTTAAACCAGGTACAGGAGTTATCGTCCAGAGTTGACACACTGAGTCAAGAAAAAGCATCAGCTCTTCAGCAGGTAGATGATTGCACAGCCAGGCTGTCAGAGTGGAAGATGAAAGCGCAAACCAGGTTTACACAAAGTCATGATACTATTAAAGATTTGCAGAGCAAACTTGAATTAAGCAATATCGAAGCCAATAAAAAAGATGAAGAGCTAAACAAACTGAAGGAGCAACTAGATAAACAAAGCAAGAATCTTGATAGTTTAAAAAGTGAATTGGAACAAAAACAGAACAGAAGGGAAAAGCAAGAAAGTGAATTAACTGCAAAGTTAAAAAACCAAGCGGCAAAAATTGCTGAGCTAGAAGAATACATTGCTCGGAAAACTTCAGAAAATGATTCCTTGATGGAGGAACTTAAAAAGTATAATGAACAAAAAGACACAAAGCAAAAAGAGATAGCTTGGCAACTAGAGCAGGCAGAGAAGGTGGCTTTTGAAAAGGACAATAGATTTAAGGAGGCTGAAGAAAAAGTGTTTAATCTGGAGAAGCAAATAGGCTCACTGAAAGCTGAATTTGAGGCAAAGGAAACGGAATTTGATCAAATGAAATCAGAGATACTACAAAGCAAAGAAAAAGAAATGAAAGAATTAGAAGAGAGACTGAATGCAGAGCATAGCACAAAGTTGGCAGATCTGAAAAAGAAGGCGGAGCAAAAAATCGGTTCCATTAAAAAGCAACTGATGTCTCAGATGGAAGAGAAGGAACAGAAATTGAAGCAAGATAGAGAAAATCAGGTAAGAGACTTGGAACAAAAAGTGCAGGAGAGAGAGGCCAAAATAGAGTCCTTAGAAGAAAAAATTAAGTTAACAAGAGATACCACAGAAGTAGAGAAAGAAATGCTGCAAAAAGTAGAGAGTGTAAAAGCTGCTGTAGAACAAGAAAAAAATAACATGCTTGAGAGCGTCCAACAGACATATGAAGAGAAAATGCATGTGTTACAAAAGGGCTTAACCGAAAAAGATGAATTGTTGCAGAAGTATGAAAAGGAACAACGTGAGAGTAATGCCTCTCAGCTAGAACTGCAAAACAAACATGAAGAACTCCTTAAAAAAGTAGAATGTATTGAGAAGAGCTATCAGGAGGAGCAGAGTAGGACTGAAAGCCTCCGGAAAAATCTTGAAGAGCAAACAAAAAAATTCTCCTTGTTAGCAGATGAGCATGCTCGTTGTGGTGCTGATTTAGCAAGCAGTAGGGAAGAATTAAAAGCTAAAGAAAAAAACCATCTTGATATGGAGAATGTAATTGGAGATTTTCAGAAGAAATTGCAGGAAAAGGAGGCAGTCAATCAATCTTTAGAACAGAAGATAAAAGAGTTGGAAAATAATGTAGTGAAGGAAAATGAAGCACATAAGATTGAGGTGGAAGATATGAGTCTGAGATATGAAGAAAAGCTACGAAGTTTACAGCAACAGTTGGATGAAAGAAATGAGAGTCTGAAAGCTTTTCAAGAAAATGTTGAAGAAAAGGCTAAATCTGGTATTGAGCTGCAGAAATTACTAGGTGATATGCAGAACCAGCAGAAGGACTTGCAGACTAAACTGGAAGAGACTGAAAGAGAAAAACAGAAACTACACAAAGAAGTGAATAATCTTCAGAAAGACTTACGTACTCTGCGAAAAGAACATCAGCAGGAGCTTGACATAGTAAAGAAGGAGTCCTTAGAAGAAATGGAGCAGAAAATCAGGTAAAATCTTTGTTCCTGGTCTTGTTAGCATTTCTTTGTTTTGCCTCGAGAACACTTTTTTTAAAGCTCAATTTGTAACTATGAAATAATGACTGGTATTTTTCTGTCATTTTTCTAGAGAGACTCAGATAAACAGCAATGAAAGAGCTCCTTGAAAGTAGCATTGTGTCCATAAACACTTAAAATGCTATTTGAGTCATCAATTTAAGAAGTGGTTTCTCTTTTGGCAAAGTAATGCCACTTTTGATTTGTTTTGGTGATGATCATTTTCAACATTGCCAGAAATAAAATATAGTTCTAATTTCCTCAAACAGGAGACAAAAGTTATTAAAACTGAAAGTTTCATGTTCAGATTATATCAGGAATTGTTCATATGTACTGCACAAAACACAGTATACTGCTAAGCACTGTAATGGCTTTTCAAGCAAGAAATTCCCTATAAATTCTGCTTTTGTGCAGCATGTTCTTTACTTCCAGTTCTTCATTTTCCTCAGCAAAGCCTTCATATCTTTTTGAGGGGTTCAATTCTGGGTTGTTTTTTAAATGAAACACATTTGCCTTCCAGGTGAATTCAATAGGAGGGGAACAAGAAGCATCCCAGAATTCCACATAATTTATATAACTGAAAACCATCCTGTTCTAAAATAGTTTTGAAGAAATTCCCAGATCTCCTCCTACCTTCCGAAACCATTCTCACACTCTCTTTAAACATTTTATTTCCTCACTGTCTTTTTTGATACTTTTGTACAGGTGTGAACAAGAAGACATTGAGTTAAAGCACAACTCCACCTTAAAGCAGTTAATGAGAGAGTTCAATACTCAGCTGGCTCAAAAAGAAAGAGAACTGGAAACAGCTGTAAAAGAGACCATCAGTAAGTGAAATACTAATAGAACTGTAAACAGTAAAATACTCAAAGTAGTCACCTCTTCACATGTTTTGAGGAAAGGGTTTTACCTGACATGCTGATAAACCACAGTTTGTGGTTTATGACTGCCTAGAGAATTTGGGGAAAGTGCTTGCTCAGGAAATAACATTGAAATCTTAATTGTAGCACAGTTAAGACAAGTAGAGGTAGCTGTCCTTTCTCACCCCACAGGATGGAGCTTTGATCTGGCTCTCTGTTTACATCTGTCATGGCAAGAGTTATCCTTGATAGCCATTGATACTATCTTTTTTTGCTTTCCCTTGTACATATAAGAGTATGGTTTTCAAGGTGAAAGCACATTGGTAAGTTTTCATTGTAATACCACTAAGGCTTCAGCAATGCAAACATTTTAACACACTGTAATTGAATACATGGCACTGAAGGGTGCCTTTTAGAGAAACTTGGATCCATCTGGGAATCAGAATTGCATTTTTGTAGCTGTGACTTGCAGACTTCGTTCACTGTAACCACTAAAAGGCACCAACTGCATATGCTTGCTGATTGCTGTACCACATGATCATAAGTAGAGTAGAGCATATTTCATCTTCTCTGTCCATCTTTTGCCACCATAGTGTAAGCTGGAGGTTGGAGAAGAGCAGAAACTATCTTGTAACTCCACAGTTACTGGAATTACCCCTACAAGTGAGGAATTTCTGAAGTTTTGGAGATGTTTCAATCAATTCTCTAGTTAGAGTAGGAGATAGAATTAGTTGATAATTACTGGTTGTGATCTCAACTTTTCCCTAAAAGTTCCAGCATCTGTTAGAAAAAATTTATCCAGATACAAAACTGCAGACAACAAGCTTCATACATATTAGGATCAGGTGACATAATTATCATGGACAGTATGAAAAATTAATTTTCTTGACAAATTTTCCTTATAGATGCTTTTCTACAGTTGTCTTTAAGCTTTTTTAATACTGTTTTGACAATGTAATAAATAATGGGTTTTTTTAATACCACTTGAATTTTTTTTTTATATACAGGTAAAGCCCAGGAGGTAGAAACTGAATTGATAGAAAATCATCACATAGAGACAACACAGTTGCAAAAAAAAATTGCTGAAAAAGATGATGATCTGAAAAGAACTGTGAAAAAATATGAAGAAATCCTTGAGGTATCTTTATAAAGAAAGTCATATGACTACATATATTTCAAAATAACTCTTCTCCTTCTTTCATTGCACAACTAGACAGAAAAACTCCAATTCTTTTAAGTAAAGATCTTACTGCTTGAATTGCACTTGATATGTATGGTGATGTAGCTTACAATTAAGATGTTTTGTTTCTGTGTGTTATGGACATGAAGGAACACCAGAAATTAAGCCCCAGCTCTGACAATTGGGTAAAATTTATATGGTTAGGTCTTTATCCTTGACCAGTTTATTTTCAGTTTTGCTAGAGTTGTGGGGGTGATGTGCTGTTTCTTAAAGGATTTAAATACAGTTTTTATGGGTCCACCTCTCTATCTAACTCCTTTCTCTGATGCTCTGTCCAGGTTCTGTTCTACTCGGAGTAGTCTGTTCGCATAGTTTTTGTAATAAATGTTTTGCTTCTTTTTTTCTTTTTTTTGAAGTTCTAGCAAGCTAGATCCCCTTCTTCTGTTTCCTAATCTAGAAAAATAGCATGATATAAAACAATTGAGGTTTGGGGGGGGGTTGGTGGGTTTTTTTGTTTGTTTTTTTGTTTTTGTTTTTTGTACCATAGGTCTAAATTCTACATTTCTGGAGGATTTATATTTCTCTTACCTGAATGTGCAGTGTGTTGCCATTCAGGTCCTTATTTTACAGGCCTAAATAGGTCTGTGATTTAAGTCATACAGATTTAATTCCTCTCTGTTTTCTGATGTATTCAGTCTGTATGTATGTCAGAAATGTGCGTGCTGTACTCAATGTATGACCTTGAAGATTTAGGCTAATTTGACTTCTGTGCAATTGGAGGCCATGAACACTGTTATTTTATGCATCCCATTGATGATGGCAGTGACAGTTGCTTAGAATTGCAATAGCCTGTAGCTTGATATTTCAGAGTACATGTTTCATTTTAGCTAATGGTTTATGTGTGAGTGTTTTGTTTCTGTTATTTTAGGGAAGGAAAAATAGAGAATTTGTTACCTTTTTTCATGAAAAATTATTGCAAGTATCTTAAAAGTTAAGAGATGCTAAGAATGTTAAATTGAGAGTGTGTCATACTCACCGAGCTCTCAGATATAGAAATATGAACATATGCATCAGCAGGTGTATAGGTTTTCTCCATTTAGCCTAAAGTTACCAGTTCTTACCCCATTTATACCTGACTTAGCTCATGATAGGTTTGAGAAATTTTACATCAAGACACTTAGGCAGAGAGATTTGTCTCTGTCATAAATAGAAAGAAGATAAAGCAAAAATAACACCAATTGCAAGAATGAATTTTGCTCATATAACTTTGTAGCTCTGTTGCATTTTTAAACGTGGTTAATGATGCTAAAAATTAGTCTAAGTTGATCTGAGCATATATCCTTGAAGTAAAGCAGGAATTATTCAGTCTGTTAAACTTAGTATGATTTATTTGTGAAGCACTCCCCTGGTACTTCTCTTGCTTTATCTGACGTTTTCTTATGTGATGAAACTTTTTATGAAAGATGAGATTTCATGAAAGTCTCCGTAATTAAAGGACTTGTAAATCAGCATTGCCAGTAATTTGAGGCCTAGGTCTTTTTTTACGTCTTTAACTAAAGTCTATAATTAGAGAAAAATTGACTGTTCTGCTCCAGCTGGCTTATTTTAAGCCTATTTATGAGCTAAAAATAAAATATCTAACTTGAGGTGTGTATTCTTCATTTGTCATAATGCCTCTCATGTGAATACAGGATAGGCCTTGTGGTTAAGATTTGGAAATTAAGACTTAATTGAAGTGTCAGTCTATAGCTATAACTAAATCCAAATAGCATCCAGTTGATTTTCAGAGTATGCCAGATGCTGTATAGAAAAATAAGTTCCTACTGTAAATACAGATTCTGTAGCACGTTGGAACCCCGTGTGATCCCGAATTATTTCAAATTTTTAAAAACCCTCTATTCAGGGGTTTATAAAAATAATGGCTTATAGGTAGGTCCCTTTTACAGAAGTGTCATTCATCATTTTGAGTTTCTTTTCTGCATTTCAGCTACCTGCTATGGCTAAGAATGATGTGCATGCAATTTTGATGTATTTCAGTGATTGGTAGTCTAGAAATTGTAAGATTCTAAGACTCTTAATCTAAAAAGAGCACAAAAAAAATCTAAAAGCAAAACCCACCTCTTGAAATAAAATTTAAAAAAATAAGAAAAATAAAAATAAGAAAAATTAAAGAAAGCCCCTAACAGCAATATAAAACAAACAAAGAAATATATCCAACTGAAAAAAACCCAAGTAAGGGAAAACAAAAGTGGCTGAATATACAAGTTAATGAATTTTTTTGCATAGAGGAGTAAGAATCTTAGAAAAGGTTAATTGTTGATGTCTTTGACGGCATGGAAGAATCAAATAAATGCATAAAAAATAAGTCTTTGGGGTTCATGATATTTGGGCAAGGTTTTAATTGAAGATGGACAGTCTTAAAACTTACAGGCTGTAAAACTTGCTTGGTACTGTGCCTTTCCATTCAGTACTTTTTTGCGGGGGATGGTTTGCTTTATTTCTTTTGCTGGTGGTTTTGGGGCTGAGGGGCAGTTTTGGGAAGGCATTTTAATCTTAAATAGGGTGCGAGCAACACATTAAAAAGTGGTCTTACAGAGAAATAATTTTTCTTTCTTTTTATTTTTTCTTTTACTGATGGCATGCCCTACATCTGTTAAGCCTGGACCAGCTTTCTAGTTCTGCACTTTTTCAGTGAATAATCTGCATCACTGTAGTTAGGCACAGATGAGATTTTTGAATGGGACAAAATTAGTCAGCAGTTCTGATTTGATCTGAACACAGCATAGCAGCATGGGCAGCTCACTCCCCTGAGTAGTTAGTGTGAGTGAAACTGGAGTTCTAGTTCAGTTCAGCAGTGGAGATGTGCAGTTTGGAGTGCTGTTCTATAAGCTCCTTCATGTGTTATCTCAAAAAAAGGCCAGAGGGGACACAAGTTTTAAAAGACACTTTTTTGAAAAGTGCCATATAGGTCGATTAACTTGATAGGATTTAAGTCATCTTATTTTTCTCCTGTAAATGTACTGTTCACACTGTCACAAAACATAAAGGAAAAGTTAATTTCCTCCGTAGCATTCTTGGCACTGCTTCTTTCCTCCACACTGCAGTGTCCTTCAAACCCTTGTGAATGCAAAGTTTCTGAAAATGTGTTTGAAACAGCTTTAGGAACATCTCTGAGAGTGAGGAGAGGATTTAAGACCTTGTCACTTCCAGAGTACAGTAACTCTGTATCATTACATGTCCCTTTCATGAAGGTTGTATCATCCAGCACAGTCTCTCCAGTAATTTTCTTACTGGTTTATACTCAAATGCTGTTTTCATACCCAATAAAAAATAGCTTGGTGGTTTTTTTTATTTTATTTTCAAGAAACTAACCATAGTCCAAACTATGTCATCTTAATTGTCAAAGGCCTGCAAAATCTTGGTAAGCTTCTCTGTTTGTTGCTCTTTTCTTCAGTCCTGTAGTGTAACTTGCCTTTATACCGAATTTCAAGCATATTCTTTTCTGTGTATAGCATAAGTCTTGTTCATTTGCTTTTTGTCCGCTGTAGTGAAGGTTTTGAATGGTCAGATGCTAAATTGTGTAAGTAATTTTTGTTTCCTTTTGTTTTGAAGGCTCGTGAAGAAGAGATGACAACAAAAGTTCATGAGTTGCAGGCACAGCTGGAAGATTTGCAAAAGGAATACAGACAAAGGATGGCAGAAGAGGAACATTGGAACAGTGAAAAAGTGAGCTGGCACTAACATTTATTTTTATATCTTTAGGTGTGAAAAGCTTAGTCTTTGTTAAGACTAACAAAATTTTGTAGTTTGCTCTTAACTGGATTTTATTTACGTAACCAGGTTTCACTTTCCCATATAGTTTCTAATCTTTCAGATGTTCGCTTCTTCCACTGTGAACCTCTTTAGCATCTGTAGTATTTGATACTATCTTTTGGTATGTTAAAAAGTCCAGTTGTGTTGTGATTATGAAGGTGGAGCTTTTGCCCTTTACATGTGTTCTTTATGTTGATTTTACTGGAAGCCCTTCAGAAGGAAAGGAAGTCACACTGGGCCATTTTTAGTGTGATATTTTAAAAATTCTGAAGGACTCTCAAATGATGCCTTTAATATATCAATTATGGACAGAGAGGTCTTCATTGAAAGAAGACTGAGTGCATGCTTTTGAGTTTGAGACGGGATTTTAGTATGAAGAATTCTTTGAAAATTACTATACTGAGAAGAGGAAAAGTGTATGAGGTGTTGAGTCCTTGATGACAGCTCAATATTAACCTTATTTGTAACATTTTCATTTTAACAACAGGCAGCAGTGGGAATATTAAATAAATTTATTTGACTTTACAAGCTTACAGTAGAAATTACCTCACTGTCCTAATGTTTGTCCCTTCTGCCTTGCACTTGCCTGCAACACACTTTTATATTACTGTTATTAACTATTCCATCTCATGAGTGGATTTTTTTTTTTTTAAGAGGAAAAGCAAAATTGTTTGTATCAGACTGCCTTATCTTCTTAGTCAACCCTTGTCCACATACTGATGATAATCTTACATAATCTTATCTGGAGGAAGATTCTGTAAGAGACTCCTAAACCCTAAATTGTGATTCTAAAAAGTATGAAGAGTACTTTATGTTCAGGACTTCTTGTTAACTGTTTCTCCACTTCCTTCGTTACAGAAGTCTGCTATAAATACAGGCAGTCATTTAGCATCATATTCTACATGCAGATTTGGGATTACATACTCACTGATAAGACATGAAAGTGGTTTCAGATCTATATAGCAGCAATGGTATTTCAGATACTTCTCAATTCTTCCCAGAAATGCATCACGCAGATTGCAGATTTACAAATAACACATCTCAATGTAAAGATGAATCTGCTTAGGATAAACAAAATGAACAGCTAATTTTGCCTGTCTTTGGAATCTTGTCCACAGATCTCCACTCCTTGGAGTTTCCATGGCAGACTTTGGAGAAACTCAAAGGAGTTGTTCCATCTGTGGCGAGTATAAACCAGTTGAGAGAACTCAGTTGCTGGTAAATAGCTTTGTTTTAAAGGATAAATGGTGTCTCATTTGGAGGGGAGGGAAACCAGGTTGTGTGGTAGTGCATGTACAGAAGTACAGTTAAAGCATCCAAGTTGGAACTGCCTGCAGAATAAGAATGGGATTTTTTGGTGAGTGTAAGGCAGTTAAATATCCATGATTTCATTGGCAAACAGGCATTAAGCTTTCTTGAGTAATTTGGAGAATTCCAACTAAATACAAATTAAGCAAATTCTTCACAAGCTTTTTTTTTGCATAGCTCTGATACAAATGAATGTGAATTTCATATTTCATACTATTCACAATGACTTCATCTCAAACCGACGTTACTATTCCAACAGGAAGATTATGCTGTTGAATGTGCATGTAGCTGCTGGTACATCTGGTCCAGTCAAAGCTCAAATATTTAGAGTGCTGTGAATACATGGACTTCCAGTTCTTGTTTTATTAGTATTTCAGGATTGGATTCTCACTTTGACACACTCTGTTCTAGGGTCAGGATGTAGTTTTCTTTTTTCCACCTTAGAAATTAAAAGTTGTTGTTCTTCTTAATTCTTACCTGTCTTAATTTATCCATTGCCTGTCCTCAGTATTTCTGTAGAAAACTAATTTTGCTGTTCCCTGGTACAATAGCATACCTTTATAACTGATAACAATAGCCCATGTGTGCAGTGTTACAGAGCTAGATGAGGAAATTGGATGGGTCCTGTGGACCACGTCCACATACCTAAGCAGAAGTGTACAAATCCACACCTGGATTTTGCACGTGCATTCAAATGAGTTCTGCTGTCCTGTATTTTCCATGATATCTTTTGTCTCATCTTATTTCTTTTTTATGCTATTGCTTTGTAACATTTTTTCTTTGCGTCTTTTTCCTTCACTGCTAGTAGTGAAATAGCTCAGAAGTCTTCTGTTGACTGGAAGCGATTTTTTTTGTGGGCAATTGATACATTTGTTGTCTTAAGTTGGAGTCTCCCAAACAGAATTTTGTCTTATAAAATCTCTAGTGCTGCTTGTTGTCATCCTAGGCCAGGCATCGTGTACAACATATCCACGTGAAACGTAACTACACATTTGAGCAATATTTGTCTGACTGTGATAAGCTGTAGACAAATATTAACATCCTCAAGTATTAGTGTTAGGATGTAAAAATATCAGAAACTGTCTCTCTTCATGACAAAATAATTGTGAAATGATTGAGCTTTTCAGAAGCAAGAATTACACTGACAGTTTTGAGATCTGTAGAGGAATGATTTTTCCCTATATTCCATTTGTGGAGTGTAGAAAACCCCCCAGGTTTTATGAACGTACAATGATGAGGAGTAGCTTTCCTTTCCAACACAGTTCTGAAAGGCTTTGGAAGAAGCAAGTAGTATATATCACTTCTGTGTGAAGGTTCAGGTTACCTTAAAAAAAAAAAAAAAAGGGGGGGGGTGGGTGGGGAAGGTTGTCCAGGGGAGGGAAAAAAAAAAAAGAAAGGAAAAAAAAAAAAGGAAAAGAGAAAAAGGAAAAGAGAAAAAGGAAAAGAGAAAAAGGAAAAGAGAAAAAGGAAAAGAGAAAAAGG
>JANIJG010010306.1:0-19128 GCA_024611175.1 Megaceryle torquata
GGGGGGGGGGAGGGAAGGAGAGAAACATTAAAGAAACTGTATTCAGATATTTCAGCCAGGTAACATGGAGGGTCTGTACACCCATGGAAAAAAAAAAAAAAAAAGAAGTTGGAATAAAACTCTCAGTTGGCATTCCCTTACCTCCTCCTTGGTCAAAGAGGAGAAAAATGCAGTGGTGTGGTTGAAAGGTTTTATTTACAGATGCTAACAGTAAGATAGAGCTGTAATGTTGCAGTATCTGAGTGTTCACTGTAGTAGTTGAAATTGCTTTATTTTCTTTCAGTATTGTAAAAGGAAATTTTATTAAATCTATTGCTGACGAATAAGGCATATGAGATTTTTTCAAATGATACATTTGGGCCTGAGTACCAAGAACTCCTACTCCAGACAGTATTTAAATATATGTGTTTTCTTTAAAAATGTGCTCAAGTAAGTGCTGGAACTGGAAGAGATGTAACTATGTGTTTGTCAAGTATTGAGTGAGCAACCAAATTAGAAATAATTCTTCCCATTCCGGTGCCATCTTGGCCTATGACTGAACTAGAGGTAAAATCAGTTCCCACTCATTCTCTACAGGAGGAAGAGTTCTATTTTCTTTCATTTTTATAATTAAGATGTGATGTGAGGTGTGATTCTGATAGCTGAGTCACTCGTCTGTAACAAAAAATTTAAATTAATGAATTGTTTTATTTCTGTCCATGTTGAGTGTCTGTGTATTACAAAACCTCACCAACAGGGCATGTAAAGTACAATCTGATTTGCTCATTTTAAATAGCACATTAATCATTAATGCTAGCTTTCTCTTAATTTTCATTCTTTGTGACTGGCAGAGCATTTACTGGTGATCTACAGAGAAGGTGTCTCATTACTTTGTCAGCTCTCGGTTTGTTAAAAATACATGAATAATGTTTTCGTACATATTCTGCTGCCATATTTGCCACAAGAGCCTGTACTTAATATCCTGTGGGAGAGAAGTGATCTGCAGGATCTTGAATGGAAGGTATTTTAGGGCTGTGAGGTCCTTCTTTACTAAGATGAAGTTTGGACAAGGAAAACATTTTGAGAAGTCACATAGGGTAAATTAATCTTGGAATATCCCATTAGAGTTAACAGTCCCAGTGAAGCTGGAGGAGTTTCAAGGTGCTAGCACATAAAACATTAATACACCCAACCAGAACTAAAAGTTGACCTCAGATATGCCAATATTATGGCATATTATGGTATAATTTAAATTTTGATATAACTTTTCCCAATACAAACTTTCATAACTCTCTACAGGTTCCTAGCTCAGACTCTGAAGAAGAGCTGGGACAAATCTATCTGATATTTATGCAAGTCCTTCCCATGAAGTCTGCCAGCAAAGTTCTCATTTAATTCTGGAAGCAGTGGGTTTTTCACTTGCAGTCTGGGAACTGGTGTGAAAACACCCACTGGAAGCACACAGGGGAACAAGCAGATATTGCAGCCATGATTGACCAAGAGAATATTGTAAACAGAGGGCTAGAGAGGATGAACTTCAGTTGCAAATTCCCTGGGCTATGCTGGCAAGTTTCTTAGTATTGTCAGAGCTCCCACATTTTTGTTTCTTTGAGAGGGAAGTGTTTCTCAAAGAAGGACAAAAAGCCAGTGGCACAATTGAAAGCAGCCAAATATCTAATTCTTAAAGAATATATATATTTTAATTACAAATTAATATGCTCTGAGAGTTGGCTCAGAAATGTGTATTATCCTGGCACTAGAAATGGATAGAAATTAAAGGGTAACAGACCCTTGACTTTGGCTAAATAAACAAAACTGTTTAATGAATGCATCATATATTGAACCAAATGCTCAGTTGCAGTGGTATAACTCTATTGTCTAGATTTATGGGCATCAGTGTAGCTTAGAGTGGAATGTAAATGACAAAATTTCGTTTCTATGCGCTACCTCAGAGGCAGCCTGTGTTTTGAAAAGACATTCATCACTCTATTTCTTCGTATATAAATTGGCAACAAGTCAAATGATGAGTTTGAAGCATAAAAGAGGAAGTTAAAAGTTAAGGGTGACAGCACCAAAGATTAGGAAGAGTTTTGACTGGAAGAGCAAGAAAAGCTTTAAACGAAGGTACTTGTGTGGATTTAACATATGTTACTGCCATCACCATCACCAAAACAGATAAAGCTGCGCAAAAAAAGAAGACAATAGGTGCTGTTGAGCTAGGAATTTCAAATGAAAAGTGTGTAAAGTGGCAGCAGATCACCTGGGTTTGTAGTCAGCCCTTTTAACCACAAGTTACTCAGGCACCACTTTTGTGTGCTATGGCATATGCAAATAACTAAAGATTTAGGCCCAAAGTTAGTGTTCATTTATACAAGACAAATTAGGAGCAACAGGGATAAGACTCTTTTTGCCCTGAATTCCTCTCGTTGTAGGCAGTGTGTTTAATTTGCTGCCTAGTTTTCTGATTCAGGTTGTCAGTATTTGAACTTTTCCCGAAGTCATGTGCGACTTGGCACAGTTGACTACACAGAGGTGTCTAGTGCCACTTCTGATGCCCTGGGTTGTCTGAGGCTTGCACGGAGCTTGCAGGAGCCCTGTGCCCTTCTGGGAGTGGGTGAAGGGCAGCTGGCACTCCCTGGGGCATTGAAGGTGGGCACGTTGTATGCTCTAATCATAAAGGAGCTTTTGTGGTGACAACAGGATCCTCCCTCCAAATTTCCTAATGTCCTTTTGCTCAAAACAGGATCATACTCCTAACAAAGCGATGGCAATAATACTAATTTTTTACCTTTAACACAGCATTTCCAAAAAACGTGCCTCTGTGGCCTCTCCTGTGGAGGATATTGGATCGCTCTGCTTCTTTTGCAGAGACATAGAAGCTGAAATGACTTGTTCAAAATATGCAATCAGCAGAGATAGGGCATGGGAGAACTCAGGTCTCCTGTGGCCACCTTTGTAGATAAAGGCTGTATTTGACACGGGTGAGTTTCACCGCATAAAATAAGTCAGTAAATGGTTACAGATTTGGAACACATGCAACCCTGAACTGCATTACTCAGGTTTGTCTTTTTTCCTTGTTTTTTTTTTCTTTTTTTAATCTTATAGTTAAACACATGAAACTATTTCAGGTTAAGCTGCAGTCTTAATTTTCAAAAAACAGGGTGGGGTGTTTTTTCTTTCTCTCATGTGAAGGGGGGGGGTGGCAGGGTGGTGAAGGTAACTGTATTTTGTACAGTGATAGGGGATTTTTGCTGGCTTCAGCCAGCTGCTGAAATTAGTGATAACAGTCACAGGCCTCCCCACACTACCATCGGATAAAGAGCTGCCTCTGAGTCTATTTCTCAAGCTTAAGCCGAATTGCTTTGAAGGCTTATGAAATTCAATTTGCAAGAGAATGGAGGATCCTCTCCATGTAATTTCAAAATGTGGAAAATGGTAATTGCTTTTACTTCATTCAGAGTATCCATGTAGGCAAGTGGCAGCATCCTTTCAGCCCCAGCCTCCTGTGTCGCTGGTAAGAGGCTGAACCTACACATGGCTGTGAGCGGTGCTGGACCCCACATCCTTTTTTGCCACAGCTGTTCCTTTTGGCGGGCAGGGACATCAGCTGAACGGCCAGTCTTTAGATCTGTTTAAAGCAGTGCTTTGTATCTCGCCAAATTACATGAAAAAGGGTTTCATTATGATAACTCTCTCTTTAATTGCCTGCATTTGTATTTGTCTCTTCAGTATGGAAGATAATCCTGTATATGAATAATCAGGCTTGATCTCAGATTTATAAGGTGTTTCAATTTGTTCCATTCAGTAGAGAACATAAGTATTAGTGGATTTTTTATAAGTCTTCTGTTAGGAGCCATCCTTGATCCTATGGCTGGCTTGTCTGCTGGTAATCTTTTTCTGTGCTTCGAGAGCTGACAAAAGCATCTGGGCCTCCCTGGCAGTAATTAGGTGAGCTAACTGCCTGCTGCAATGAGAAGTAGTGCTGAGATTTGAGAAAATGCAAGTGCAAAATGCAGACTGTCTAGCATGCCAATACCTTGTGTCCTTTTATACGGAGGAACTACTGCATTCAGCTGCATTTAACTGAGACCATTATCTTGTGGTTTTTTAACTCAGTTTTACTAAACTCCAGTGTCTGAACTTGAGAAGTCCAAACTCAGAGTAAGGTGGTTGGGTTTCTTCTCTCTTGCACAGTTGTAAATACAGAATTGCCTTTACAAATTAATCAAAAGCCTGCTGTTTTCAAACACTGAATTTTAAAAAACTAATGGAGGAAACTTCCTCTATCCAAAATCTTTTTAAAGACTTATGACAACAACAACTTAATCAGTGTCTTGCTGACAAGTCCTTGGGCATTAAGTATTTATGAAGTTTCCTCCAAAGTGAAACTTAAAAATATGTAAACCTGTAGGTAGAAAAAAAAGAGATAACCTCAGGCTGTAATCTAGTAATTTTGTGTCCAGGAAACCTACCTACTTTAAACGAAATTGAACAGGAACATGAGAAGACACTGCTTAAATATGTATTTTACCAACTGCACTTGTGCTTTCAGGTGTGAACCGCCTTGCTTAACACAGGATGATTTGCAAGCTTTTAAGTAAATGGTGTGTTGTGAATGACCACATTCCCAGCAAAATTTGTGGGGAGCAGCAGCTAGTTCTGGCAATTTATCTACGGGGATTTTGACAGGTTTTGGGGTGGTTTTTTTTTCCTGTCGGAAGAAAACAATGGTGTAATTTGTGAGCAAAATACAGCTTGGTTCATGTCCTCTGGTGGTCTGCTGCAGAGGCTGGATGCAGTTTGTGATATTTTATTTGAATACTGAATATCATGTGAAGATGTCCTGAGATCCTGCTTTGTCTGTAAGAGTGACTGTGTGACATATTGTTACCCTTGACATTCCTTTCTTTAATGTTCATTTTAGTACCATTATAAGGGCTCTGTTCTACTCCTAAAAGCTAGAGCAATGTCTTGTGATTCAAATGGTCAGAAACACAAATCTGGCATTTTAAAAGAACAGATTTTTTTTTTTTTTTTAAATCACCCGAAGACTTTTCTTTAAATCTACACCTTATTCAATGAATTCCTGGCTATCAGATCCCCTTCTTGCATTGCATATTATGTTGTAGCATGATGATGCTACAACATCTCCTTCTCAGTGAGAAGAAAAGTAGAATCCCTGCCCACATCACAAGGGGGACAATATGAGTGCTCCACAATAGACTGGCTAACAGCAGGTGCTCTTAAATGCTGAAATATTTTTTTCTTTCTCTCTTTGGAAGTAATTATCAACCAATCTTGATTTTTTTATTTTTTTATTTTTTTTTTAGATCATAAATGCATTTGCCACAGCACTGTGCCTTTGCTGTCACTTATACTCAGTTCCACCATGGTGTGCCCTGAATCTGTTTTGTGATACATGACACAATTACATTTCAGGGAGATTTGCACTTCCCTTCCCTATGTTGCATGATTAATTTATATGCAGTCAGTCCATGCTTGGAATGAAATAATTTTTTGGTCTTTCTGCCTTTCTTCACATTTTTGTGTTTGGTGTTTGGGGTTTTTTTGTTTGTTTGTTTGGGTTTTTCCCCCCCTCCCCCTCTTTTTTTTTTTTTTTTTGTGTTTTTTTTTTTTTTTTTTTTTTGTTTTTTTTTATTTTTTTTTTTTTGTTTTTTTGGGTTTTTTTTTTTTTTTTTTTGGGTTTCCCCCCCCCCCCCCTTTTTTTTTTTTTTTTGTTTGTTTTTGTTTTGTTTATTTTTTTTAAAGGAGGTTTCTGCAAAGCTGTTTTGGCATTCATTTTCACTGAGAAGCTTAGTTAAGCAATTGAAACAGCCAAAAAAGGGCTTTAAAAAAGGGCAAAATGTATTTTGTTGTTTTGCTTTATGAACAGCTGAGTTTGAATACAGATGCAGACACTAAAGTAAATTAGATTATCTCAGTTCAGTATTCTGCAGCATGGTTGTAATCCCCACCATTGTCCCAATCCCCCTATCTATGAGATAGAAAGATTAAGTAATAATGAAGATGTGCCACTGCACCTGCCTTAACTGTACCAAGCTACATACAGTAAATCCACCCATAGTTTTGGTTTTCCCCCTCTGCCGTTACCTGTGGTTACAGATCCCAGCTGAGGGCCTGATCTAGATCTCCAAAGACTCTAAAATCACATTTCTAATCATTGCTTGTTAAGAACTGCTTAGAGATTTTGAAAACAAACTGGTTTTAAAGGTCTGTCTACATAAAGTAAACTGTAAACATTTGAGTTGATGTATAGCTTCATTTATTAGAATACCATTTAACTAGAAAATAGGTTAAATGATGAACGTATTGGCACACAATGCAGTTTAGTGACTACAGCATTGGGACTGATATAGGTACGTTTTCAAAGGGTGTTATGGAAAAGGTAAGAGTTCACCAAAGTAAGGTTTTCAGGTGTGTGTAACCTCTTAGTCCCCAGGAATCACCTCACAATAGCAGAGAATGCTTGTGCCCTACCCAGTGCACATAAAGGTGGTGTTGCATTTGCTCAGCAGCTCTTCTGTAGCAGCTTCTGAACTTGCCTGTTACGTTCTCTGCCCATCCAGCTTAGTATGGCAGTTAGCTCCTGCTGGCACAGCTTTGAGTTCCTGAATCACTTCTCAGGATAATACAGATGAGAGGAACATACAGTTGGTGATGTGGTAACAGAGGAAATAAACACATGAAAGTGTAGCAAGTCCAGAAATAAGGATCAAACTGTGATCCATTCTGTTGCTGCATTCCTTGAATAAATTACAGCCATGTCAAAGCTGTGTTTTGTTTTTGGCACTGGCATGGCCTTTGACTTTCAGTCTCATTCTTTATTCCAGCTTACTTCTTTTCTCATCTCTAAATTGTTCTTATTCCTTTATCAATCAGCATTGTTAATGCAAGAATGGTGCTTTTTTTAGATTTTTTTTTCTGCTTCACTAGTATGCACTGTGATGATGTTCCCCTTTACTATTCTCCAAATGTTTATCTTTTTTTTTTTTATTTTTGTAATGTCAGATGGCCACTTGCTCTTAAGGTCATGTGCCATCAGCCTCACTGGAGAGTCTGAGTTTCATGTCAGCCATATAATTGACTTGATATCATCTCACTGAAAGGTCATGGTGTGCTTTGGAGGGTGCTTTTCCTTTTTGGATAGGTAATTATGTTTCTTGCAATTCCAGACTCTCAGTTCAAAAGTACAGTTTTTCTTATTCTGTAAATGGAAAATATATTTCATATGAAGCATAATTTATGTACCCACCAGCTGCTGTTATGAGGTAGACAAAAGGGCATATCAGGGATGATGTTTACACTGAACCACAGCATCTGGAATTTCCCCATGTATTCTTGTCCTCATCTGCCCAGGTCTGAAACCCCTGACTTTGGAGACTAAGCCTGAGATGAGGAGTTAGGGAGTGGGAGGCAAGTCCTACAAACCCTGTAGCAGCTTCTGCTGATGCTTTTGCTAATACAAGGAATGTTTTGCAGATGAAAAGCAGGGCAGATTGTGTCTGGAGATTAAAAATCTGGTTTAGTGCTGAAAACAGCTCTTGTTCCCTGTTGTCCTGCAGTGGCTTAGACCCTCAGTGATCCTTCAGCTTTGTGCTAACACCTGTAGTTGCAGCAGTGATGATGTTTCCTGTTGTTTTCAGAAAAGGACCAAACGTCAGCCTTTCTCCATATATCATTTGTCCAGGCGTTGTTTTGTTCCTGTCTCTTTTTCTGCAGCAAATCCCTATCTTTTTAAGTGGTGCAACCAAAACATGAATAAAAGGAAAAATACTTCAAGATAACTGCTATTAAAAACTGGGCACAACCTCTGTAGCATTGCCATAATGATATCTTCTTTATTCTCTTCTTTTTGCTTAATGTGTCTTTTGGTATCTGCAACTTAGAGTTCACAGTCAGGTGTTACTCTGCAGACCAGAGAGATAGAAATTCAGCCTTCTAAAAATGAAAATGAAATTATGATATATGCATTTGCAAAGGCTGGAGTTTAGAGAGAGAATAGTGCTAGATACTGTACACCTGAAGGTCTTACAATGAAAACTGGCCACACGTATATGTGCTAGAAAAGACTAGAACAATGGTTTCATGATGTGTCACTATAACATTTTATTAATACACTAATAAACCTAAACTTTGGAAATGGCTATTACTTCATCTAGAATAATTATTGTACAAGAAGACTTCCCAGGTCATTTTTATTGCTCTCCTGTGGGGCTGAAGCTGTTCTGGTATAATGGAGTTTGCATATTCAAGATATTTTAAGACCTATGAGAAGGTCATCTGTTGATAACAAACGGTAAGTCTGAACAGCTCCACTAGGCTCTGTTTTATAGCTTGTCTTTGGACATAAATGTAAGCGTCAAAAGAATAATAATGCCCCAGACAGTAAATAATATATGTCATCCTTGCTAATCTAGAAAAAACTCATGCTAGTTCAGCCTATAGATATTAACTCCTGTCATTGTCTGAACAGAGACCTTTCTAAATCATTTCCCTCATATAATAGATTATGAATCAATTGCTATGAATTGGGGAGTTCTGGTGACTTCCATTTTATTGGATTTAATCTTTCTTCTGTCATGGGTGTTCTGGGGAACCAGGTCTATTCATAATGTCCCACTGTTGATGGCAGAGATGTATTCCCTTGCAGGAAAGCTTCTCCTGCAAGCTGTAAATTGAAGTTGAGAACTAAATTTACTTCTTCTAATACTTCATGCTGAATGGCTGAACTTCAAACTAGTCCCATAGCATCAACTTTGCTGTTGGTTTGACAATGCTGCATTTCCAGTATTTATCTGAATTACATAATTTAGTGGGGTTTTTATATGTACTATGTTTTAAATAGTGCTTCTCTCTTTTTTTATTCACATATTTTATTAGCTATCAAGTAGTTTGTATGCCAGTTGGTGTTTTGAGGCTTGCCCAACATACTTTATGGTTGTATTGTACTGGGCTTGAGTGTTTACACCTGCTGATGCTGTATCTTTTACATAAGCCTGTCACTGTAGTATGTATATCATTCAGAAATTGATATTTGATGGTTTTTTTCTTGGCTATTTTCAAACAACACCAAAAATTGCCTTGATTTTGTCAAAGAAGAGGAGTGCATTTGAATAATAATCAAAACAAGGAATGAGAAAAACCTGAATTTAGCAACCCTGGGCATTTTAACAGCTTCACCTAATCATTTTTGGCCTTTCAGTAATACCTTACAGTTTTTGCAGATGGCAGTGAAGTCCAGTGAGCTTACATATGGAAACGACTGCAGTAACTTTGCAGGGATTTTCCCTTCCTTTTTTTGTCTGAAGAGGTTTGGGGTTGTCATCCATTTTTGTCCAAAGAGTAGACCTCCTTATCTTTATAGCACAAAATGCAGATGAGAAATCAACATCTTCTTTTGATAGTTGTAGACACTGAAAGTGCCATGATATCAGAAGCTGTAAAGAACCATCCTGTCTGTACAAGGGGGGATCATGACTCAAGCCTGATTTCCAGTGCCTCCTACTTCTGTTTTCTGGATAGTAGGTAGTCTGAGGCTCAAGTGGGAATTTTGGTCAGTCTCCTTATTTATGTGGGGAGAAAAATTGCCATTGAAAATGCTTTTATGTATTTTAGCCCCATCACAAGAGACTTGTGAAGTATTTTTTTTCCATTTTCTTTCTTTGACTTTTACTATATATTTCTCCTTTTAGATCAAGCATTTCTTCTGTTTCTCTGGCCTCTCTTTGACAAATCTATTCTTCTAACCAGCTGTGTCAGGCTTCAGAGATGCTTTTAGAAATACCTATCCTGTGGTATAGAGGCTTGACAGTCATTCAATTGATATAATTTAGTAGTTAAACTCATGAGATTCAAGTGTAGGGTCAAAGCCAAAGTGTTATTTAATTTATTTTTTTCTAGTATTGCTGCCAACCAATGTTAAAATGGAAACATTCTCCAAGGTTATTAATATTAGTGCACAGAGAGGTGTGCAAATTGTGCAGAAAACTGAAACATGAACCTTTCAGTTTGCCTCCCCATCTTTCTTCTGTCCCCAGCTGTTAAAATGTTTTCATTTCTGCGCATCTGTAGCTCTTCACAGTTACTGCCCATTGGACCCATAGCATCCTAGGTGCTAGCCCTTGACCTAATGTAGAAACCCAATTAATGAATGTTCTTGTCTCTGTCATGTGTTCTGCATCTCACATGTATGAGAGTTACCTTCACAGAACACAGGACTTAGAGTGTTTTTTCCTAGTAATATGTAATAAAAGTCTCCCTTAAAGGAAAGCATCCTTGTTCACAACCAGTAATGAGATTTTGAATTCTGGAGATACCAAAGAGAAGTCTCTTGGGAAAAAAAATGTATGACTGGGTCAGCAGGTGAAGAAAGCTGTCCTGTAGCCCATCCATATGAACCACTAGCCACAAACCTGTAGTCCCACAAATAGTGTGGGAGTATGGATGTTCTCCATTGCCAATCATTCACAAAGGAAAGATCTCATTTTAGAAATTCCTGTCCTTCAACTGGGAAGGAGTTGGCACTTTTATACCTCTGCATCAGTGATGCTTAGAAGGCCTTGGGAACATGTGAAATAAAATCCATTTGAGATTTTTGAGGTTCGTTTGTTTTCTTTTTTTCTTCAAATAGCCTGGGGCTAGTATTTTCTGTGATTCCTTAAATAGTAACCATGAAGGTTAAGTTTTAGACACAACACGAAGTAAATGGGATGGAAGCAGGAGTATTTGAGCAGGAAGTTTTTTCAAGTAAAGTTAAAGACAACACAACTTTCCACTTTTTTAACTAAGAGGAAAAAAAGATGGTGGAAGTTTGGGAAAATTGTTACTGGCCTGAAATGTTTCACTCATGTTCTCTCTTTAGATGATAAGGAGCACTATATCATAGATGGATTTCTTGTGATTGTCTTTCCGTTATAAAATAATACAATAAAATAACACTGAAAGTGAAAGAGAAAATTAAAAAGATGAGAATGTGTGGGGAAAAGGGCTTGTAATGTTTAATAGCTACCACTAAAGCCCCTAATTCAGGCTATCAGTTCTTAAGCTTCTCTAAGTAAGATGAGGTGTCAAACATTATTTAAAGCATATGTGCTGTGAGATTGGACTGCGCTCTGTGTTTCACGATTGATAAAGTATTGTTCCTAAATAAATCTTGCAATTCTAGCTGCAGTGACACAAATAATAGAACATGAAGGTGTGAAAGAAAATGGCCAATTTGAGTGATATGAAAAGAAGCTATGCTTCATTTGCTCTTAGAAAATAAGGCACAGTAGAGATACAATTGCCTTTCTTGAACAGTTGGATAGGATTGCTACTGTATAAAGCTTTCTCTGCTTACATTTTTTGAATGACTCGATTTGTATGTGTTGTGCAGTCTATTTTTCATTTCTGGGGGACATGTTAAAGTAATGGTTCTGTAAAATTTTAAATGTCTGAACTGTATTTAGCTCATTTTGCCATCAGAATCTGATTTCTTTGCATATTATGTATTCACGTGTAAGGGTGGCAAAACCAGGGAGAACACTGATCCTGAGAAAGACTGCAGCTCACAGAAGTAGCTGTCATTTTATTTTTGTGTCTAATGGTCTGTTTTTAAAGGCTAAGCTTCTAGCACCAGGCATTTGGGAGAAATTCATTCTTCTGTCTTTGAAAAATATCAGCCTAAGTTACACCTGCCGGACCTCTCATACCCTTTAGCATTTTTACTGTCTAATGCCTTTTATACTTCAAGATGATTTTCAACCTTTAGCCTGATGAAAGAAAAAGTATGCTTGTTTCTTTATAGCAAATATGCACGTGGCCAACAGATTAAAAATTATATTTACAGAGAAATTGTAGCCTGCCTTCATAAGAAAGTCAGACTGACAAATACTTGTGTTCGTTTCAAGTTGGATTTAGCTCATGCCTGCGTGGTTGTAACCTCTGTGAGGTTACTGTATTACTTAGACACATGTTTTGAAGTGGCAGTCAAAAGGATGAGGGCTTGGGGTTAAAAGACTTGCAGACATAATAATTCTTAATCAAAATCTGATTTGGAAAAAAATGGCACCTGGACTCAGTAAAGCAGTAAAGCATCGTGACTCTTCCGGGGAGTACAGCAGCCTGTCCTGACAGTGATTAATGTTCTTTTTGCCTACCATGCCGAAGTATATTATCTAGGTTGACATGCATATGTACATATATCAAGTGAGGTCTCAGCACCTGCTACAGTCCCCATACTGAATTTATCCTTGCTGATACCTCTGAATATTGGTGGAGAATGAAGGACACAGTCCCTTGACACACATCAGCTAGATGTAGCATGACATGATTTCGACACAAGGTGGGTGTATGTTTAGACTCCACAGCAGAAGTAATTAAAAGTAGAATTTGATTGTCATCTGGCCTTGCAGTTGTTCTTGCCATGAAAGTCTGGCAACTTGTAATCTTACAGGTCAACAAGCAACCACCTACCTTCGATATTCTTTGACATTTCAGGGGCTATTTCTGTGTAGATGTGAAGTAAGCACTCTGTGGGAAAAGTATTACAATAATAGACATGATTCCTGAAATCTTGTCAAGTGCAGAGTAATTTAGATTGTACTACAAATCCTGTGCATACATTTTCCTAAATTAAAACCATACTGCACTATTTGAAGAATGTCTAGCGTGAGTGTTATGGCCTTAAGCATTACAAAAATGTCACTATATAATTTATTAGAAAATTATAACCTTCCAGTAGGTTTTGAACCATCCTGTAAAATTTAATACCAATAGGGCATTCTGGCTTCAAGTTTTCTGGGCCACCATGGAAACAAAACAAAAAAGATTTACAAATTAAATTTGGTGGAAAAAATGTTTATATAACCTTTGGATTTTACTACTACTGTATTGGATGGAATTTATTCATAGAAGTTATTCTTGCACTAGTTTGTTTTTTTCTGAATCTCTTCCTTTCCCTCTACCTTGAATACATAGGATATTTTTTCTGAATTATACATTATTATCTTTTTTTTTTGCATTCAAGTAAGTCTTGCTTAAAGTGGACTATGTAGATCCTCTTAAAACTTGCTAAAGACTGTACAAGCGCAGAGCATGTTTTAAGGGATACAAAGCAAAAGCCATAGAGGCCTTCAACATCTAAAACCAGGCTTTAGATACAATGTGGGTAATTAAAAATGCTTTTTTAAAAAGTAGTCCAGAGCTCCTCTACTTGGTAAAAGCTTATGGACACAGATCAATTTTGCTCTGAGATTTGTATAGTCAGACTTCTCTAGGTACCTTTGCTTAGGGTTTTCCTCCTCAAACCAGACCTGATGTTATGCCCCATCTGAGTCAATTCAACAATTCTCTGCAGTAGAGGCTGGTTTTTCTGGATTGTGTCTGAACTTCCCGTCACTCAGAATTTCCTGTATAATGGTATAATGTAGCTTTGTAACTTCATTGAATTTAATGAATTTATATGAGTAATTTGATTCCAACCCTGTGATTGTGCACCAAAAAGAGGAGATTTCACATAGTTCTCGTTCTCTGACTTATTCAGTGGAATCATCAAGTTCTTATAATCTAATTATTACTTGGAACATTTAATGGGATATGTGCTATAATTATAAATTTGACCAGGATACATTAAGGAAAAATCTTAGTGTTTCATCAAGTGAACAGATTGTACTTCAGAAGATGTGTGAGGTTATTTTCAGGAGTAATGCACAGCAGTGTTCAGCCTTGATTTATGAAATGCACAAGGCACATTATAAAGCAAATTTGAAGGGCAGTATCCTAAAGTGATGAGGACATCTGGGAGAGGTTCAGTTGTGAAAGAAGCAGTAGCATAAATCACAAATGGGCTTTTCTTCAGTTGAAGATGTATATTAGTGGGAAGGCTATGAAATTTGCATTTGATTCTGGTTCAGGCTGAAGTAGTTCAGTGCCAGACCTCGGCTCACCAGCATACTTCTGTGATCATCTTTTGCTCTATACCACACAGTGAATGACCTCAAAATAGGTTTTGGGGAAGCAGAGTTGTAAATTAATCTGTGCTTACAGTGTTGCAGGTGCAGATTGTTTTAAAGTGGTAAAGAGGACTGACTCCATTAGAACACCCTTCAAATCTCAGAAACAGAAGTAAACTGCAACAGTTTAAAAGTAAAGCATTTTTTTATCAGTGTAAACACATTATTTGGAGAAAAGCAGAATTTGCAAAGAATACATGTAAGTAAAAAAGCCAATTTACTCAGGATTTTAGTGAAGATTTTTATGCCAGAACATTCTATTCTCCGAAAGAATTGCAGGTTCAGAAATGATAGAAAATACTTTTAAAGAAGATATTTTATGCTTTTGTGTTATGTACTGATTAAACAATATGTAGTATGTCCATTTTCCTCTGATTACTTAAAGCCATCTAGAAATGTGGAGTATGTGTATGTATGTGGGACTGATAAGAGACATTTCTCAATGTTTCAACTCCCAGAGATTCTGCTATAAAGAGGTGGGTGAACACATTCAAAATGTATTTAGCAAACACAAAAAAATGTACTTGAAGACACAGTCAGCTGTGCATGACTGTGATGGTACTCTGGCTAGATAAGAGTTTTGTTGTCTGCAGTGGAAAAGACAAAGATGAGAAATGTGAGTTTGCACACTAGGGATTAAAAAAACAGCAGAACAAAACAGATGAGGTAATGTTTTGCAAGAGTTTGAAAAGCAAAGGGACATGAGGAAATAAAAAGCTTTAATAGCATATTATATCTGACGTTGTCTTTCTCTGTGTTCACTCTCACCCACACAACAGATCGTTTCTTATTTTTTCCATGTATTTCCTTAGTGTTTTTCATTAATTGTCCTATTTTCTGTAATTAATTGCATACTTGTAGATTTATTCCTCTACTGAAAGATTCTGGTTGATTACTCTCTGTATCCTTCCTCCCTTTTATTTAGCCTATTTAATCATTATTATCCTTCCCCCTCAAAACCTATTTCTCATACGTTTTTTTCTGAAGCAACAGCATTTCTCAAGTTGCCATTTCTCATTGAACTTTGGAAGCATCCTTGCATCTGCTAATTCCCCATGGCTCTTTTGTTCTTTTCCAGTAATAATAGCCTTATTTTTTCCTTCCTGGGAACACTGAGGTGACTGATATTGGTGATGAAACTTGAAGGAAAAAAGTTAATTTATATAGAAATGGGGTGCTGCTGTCAGTGCCACAAGTCTTTTTTAATCAACTTTTATATGGTGCACGCAAGCATGGGCATGGAAGGAAGCATTACTGCTTTGTGCAGAGTGCATATCTCACTTGTAAGTCCATATCAGTGACTGAATAGTGAAATCTATGCTGGTCCCAACAGATGTCTTGGTTCATCTGGTGCTAATCCACTCATGTAGGCTAAAACTCATGTCTAGTTAGGCTGTTGATTTGGTGAGCCCTTCTGTGATCACCAGGAAAGGGAAGAAAAAACCTCAGAGTGGCTTGATTAGTTTTCACATGAAAGCTCATTTATATGGAACCTGCCCTCTTTTGTGTTTGTCCATATATTTCTGCTTTCTGTGGATTTTTAATCTGCAGTGTCATTTTTACCAAAATTATGTAAACTCTTTGTTTCCTTCTTTTCTTTGTTTACTTTTATTTCTTTTAGCCTGTTAAAAAAAAGTAATGGATGAAGGGCGAAAGGGATCAAGAACAGGGGAGTCTAAAAGCTTTTGAAGGAAAGGATACATAAAATATTAACCTACTTAAAAGAGTCACAGAAAAGGACATCTTTTGTCTCACTGTAAAATTAGGGTTTTATATGAGTTTTCCTGTGATTTACTCACATGTCATAGAGGAACCAGGTTTTCTTGGAGTTTTTTGTTTGGGGAGGTGGTATTTATTTTTAACAAAAAATAAACCCTCAATGGCCTCTAATTATGGAGAGGAGGAAAGACATCAGGTACCATTTCTTGATAATGTCATAGGCAGAATGATATGTCTGAGTTTTGGGATGGGTCAGCTAATTTTAGACTACTGAGCCACCACTCAGTTGCAGCACTGGACTACCATGAAATAAATGCATAGTGTTGTCTTTACGAAGCAAGATGTAGTAGTAGCCTGTGAGAAAGGTGCTTTCTTCTCTGCAGCAAATAATGAGTTACACATGACAAATTTCAACACAGGGAATATAACTGGTTAAAGTATTTCTTGGGTTTAGCTGTAAAAGTGTTCACAAGAAGCCACCACTTGAAAGAGGAAAAGATGCATGAACACATCCATCTGTGCTACTATAAAACCACCTTTCTTTTGCTCCTTAGGCTGACATAAGCTTATTTTGAAGGCTCTGGTGATAGGAATTTCTTTGGAGACCAAAGTGTAAGTTGGAAATGGGAGCAGAGTGGTGTTATTTTCAAGATGTTTAAACACACATACATTTACAAGCTACATACCTTTTCAAATAGCTCATCTTACTCCTCAGGAGCTTACTGTTTAACAGTGTTTCTTGTACCATGACTTTTCCCATGGTCCAGCTATCAGGGAGTTTTGTTATCTCATTTGTGAATGTTGTGTGCACTGCTTTGTGTGCAGAACATTATTTTGTAGCAGAAGTTACAGGTTTTCATGTAATAAAACAACTACAGTATGTATTACTTATATATGTTTATACAGTAAGATAGCCTAACAGCCTAATTCCTAACAGATTTCTGAACGTCAAGAAGGGCATGATCGTTTTATCACATGGTGGGCTTTATCTTTGTATCCTGTCCCTGTCAGAGGATAAATGATCTAGGAATGATCATCTTGTGCTTGAAAGGTCAAAACTTCAACAAATGTATGAGGTCATGATCCTTAGTGCTGTCTCATTCATTGAGATCGATGAAACTATGGGAAGGTTTTCTGACCAAAGTGGGCTGCCCCACTGCTTCATTTTACTGTAGGTCTTGTGCTAAGGCATTCTGATGAATATCTATCTCCAGAGATTCTTGACTGAGTTGCATGGTCTGTTTCAGACTTGGTGTCTCTAAGGCCAAGGGATTGATCGGTGGGGTTACCAATACTAAAGGTACCTGGACAGTGGGCAGTCTTTAATAAGCAGAGATGGTTCCCCTGAAGGCAAAAAGAGAAAGGAAAATTATCTGCAAATACTTACATTTAAAAAAGCAAGCCTCTTTACTCAGAAGTAGCTTTTCTGGCTCTTTGTGTGAGCACATGCTTAAGTCATCTGTAGGTAATAATTTGCCAATAGTTTTTTAGCCACAGTACGTTCTGTTAGGAAAGGCTCTGGGAGATAGAACATTTTTATACTTTCTAAACAATCAGAATAGGAAGAGGTTTCTATTGTTTCTTTGCTGCTGTTCTTGGGATTGGAGAAGTGAAGAGAGGCTGGCAGACACTATGCAGACAGATCTAAGAAACTGTAAACCATGTTCTTACAATCAATAGAAGTTGTTCTAAAAATTTCATCCTTCACTTCCCTGCTTGCTTCTGGTTACTAAATCCTATGAAAAAGACATATCATTATCTAATCCTTTGCTGCACCATTTCAGATGTTCAGAGCCCTTGATAAATTAACAGACTGGTTACTCAGAAAAATAAAATTACATTTCTGTATTGGATTTATGATTATTATGCAAATGTAACTTCCATACTCTGTGCATAAAACACATTTAAAAGCCCAAAAATAGCAATAATCATGTTCAGGGGCTACTCCAGTTAATACTTTCCTATATAGAATTGAGTATTCATTAATAACTTCTGGGTTGTTATTAGAATTGTTTTATTGTAACATGTAATTTGCTTGAACTGACTACATTTTTCTCAAAATGGTTTTAATTACAGAAATAAATGACAGAGCTTAGTGGAGATGCTTATACAACAGTGCAGTCATTTTCTGTGTGCCAACTGGAAATTCATTCTTAACAGATGGAATTCACTAGTCTGCAAAGAATGAAAATGAGGCCTTAAAACTTTACTTTATCAGACAGATTAAGTATGAATGTGATGTCATACATGCTATTTCTTCTTAGCTTCTGCACTATTAATCAGTTACAGCTGCAGAAAAAAAACAAAGTTGTACATTTTACCGAGGCTGTATTTTGCTATTAGGATCAATAATATATGTCAATAAGATGTAACACTGTAGGTCAGAATAAAGGTATGACTCAAAATACTTCCTTTTTCTCTACAGGGACTGTGACATTTCATAGAATCATAGAATGGTTTAGGCTGGAAGGAACCTTAGAGATCATCTAATCCAACCTCCCTGCAGTGGGCAGGGATGCCTCTCAACTAGACTAGGTTGCTGAAGGCCTCATCCAACCTGGCCCTGAACACCTTCAGGGAGGGGGCATCCACAACCCCTCTGGGCAATCTATTCCAGAGTCTCACCACCCTCGTACTGAAGAACTTTTTCCAAAGATCCAATCTAAACCTATTTTCCCTTGGCTTAAAACCATTTCCCCCCATCCTATTGCTGGACACTCTTGAGAGGAGTCCCTATCCATTACCCTTCAGGTATTGGAAGACAGTTATAAGATCCCCCTGGAGTCTTCTCTTCTCCAGGCTGAACAATCTGAGCTCCCTCAGCCTATCCTTGTAGCAGAGGTGCTTCAGCCCCTGGGTCATCTTTGTGTTCCTCCTCTGGACTCATTCCAACATATCTATGTCTCTCTTATGGTGGGGACACCAGAACTGGATGCAATGTTCGAGGCGGGGTCTCACAAGAGCAGAGTAAAGGGGGAGAATTACCTCTCTTGGTCTGCTGGCCACACTCCTCTTGACGGATCCCAGGATACAGTTGGCCTTCTGAGCCGCATGAGCACACTGCCAGCTCATGCTGAGCTTGCCATCAATCAACACTCCCAAGTCCTTCTCTTCAGGGCTACTTTTAACCTACTGTGTACCCAGTCGGAATTGTGCCTGGGACTTGCCCAGCCAAGATGCAGGACCTTGCACTTTGACTTGTTGAAGTTCATGCAGTTTGCATTGGCCCATTTCTCAAGCCTGTCGAGGTCCCTCTGAATATGAGTCCACTGCACCACACAACTTGGTGTCACTGGCAAACTTGCTGAGGCTGCACTTGATGCCATTGTCCGTGTCGCTGCCAAAGATGTTGAACAGCACTGGACCCAGAACAGATCCCTGAGGAACTCCACTTGTCACTGGTCTCCACCTGGACATC
>JANIJG010010306.1:19228-39209 GCA_024611175.1 Megaceryle torquata
CTCCCACAGTGTCCTTGGCAATGAGTTTTGACATTTTAGTTACAGATTGTGTTCAAAAAGATAAACCTGTTTTCTTTTCCTAATTTTAAAACTGCTGCCTGGTAATACAGAAATTAAGAAGCATCAAACCAAGCTGAGGCATAATGAATAACTTGTTCTTTAACTTTCTTTACGATGATATTCCTTTTTTTTTTTTTTTTTTTTTTTTTTTGCATGATTCCCTCTTCTCTTTCCTTGGGTGTTGTTTTCCCAGTTTAGAAAGCTTTAGTCTGTATGATATTTCTTTGTATGGATGCTGTATTGCTTCTTGGATCATTCATTTGTCTCTTTTTTCTTCTGCTTTAACCTTTTAGAGGTGCAGTGCCTAGAAAGGCATATAGTACTCAAGCTGTGGGAACACCATGGGTTTATAAAGTAGCATAATGATGTTTTTGCTGTTGTTTTTCATCCTTTAATGATTCGTACTATTCTGCTTTTCTTGCTCACTGCCCCTGAGCCGTGAACTGACGTTTTCAAAGAGCTATCTGTAATGACTCCAAGATCTCTCCTGAATGTTGAGTGATAGAGTACATTAATAAATCTATATATATTTAGATTGTTTTTCCCCAAAATGCTATGCTTTAAATTTCATCTGACATTGATTGATTTTTTTCATCATTCAGTATTGTGAGATCATTCTGCTTCTTGTCGCAGTCAGTTTTCATTTTTAGTACCCTGAATAATTTTGAAGTATGACAAAACTTTGTCACCTCTCTATTCATTCTTTTCTTAAGCTTTAGATACATTGAAGAGGATTCATATGGGCCAACAGTTTAACTTCCCTATGTTATGAAAAATGACTACTTTTTCTTATGTTTTGCATTCTACCTTTTAATAAGTCATGTGTCCTGTAAAGGACCTTCTCTGTAGTTCCATTCAGCTTATTTTTTTTAAGAGCCTTTGGTGAAAAAGCTTGTCAAAACCTTATTGGAAATCCAAGTATAGAAGATCAATTGAAACAGTCTCATCCTCATTTATCATCTCTTTTAGAGAGCCTGTATACCCTCATGAGAAGTGACTTTGTGTCTTGGCTTTTCTATTTGTCTATTTGTTTTTTATTTGTCTGCTGCTACTTCTTTATTACAGTTTTTATACCACATTTTCATTTGGTATGAAAAAGCTAGATTTGCTGGTCTGAACCTTCCACAGTTTTCCATTAATCCCTTAAAAAAATAAAATAAAAAACCCCACAAGTCTCAGTGAAGCCTGTTTAAGTGAGGAGTACTTCTATATGGGATTTCTTTTAGGACTCTTAATGGACTATTAATACTCACTCTTTTTCAGTCTTAAGCCTTCCTTGTTTACATTTCAGTTTGAGGAAACTGGTCTGATTTTCTCCTGTAAAGAAATTATATGCTATCTCTCAAATACATCCTAACAAACACTGAACTAATTGATTTCACTTCTCTAATAAAGCACAGTCCTTTTGACCAGTTGTTGCTTCTAGAAATTCTTTGTCAGACACACTACTATTGATGCATTCTTTTGGAAAGAATGTCTTTGTTTTTTGTAAATTGATCCTTAAAATCTTTTTTTTGCCTGTCCATATTGTGATTTTCTGATTTAACTTCCTAACATGTCATTTCCCATTTTCTTAAGCTGAATATAGCTTACAGTTCTTGATTTCTTGAGTTTGCTGGAAGCTTGAACATAGCTTCCAATGCGATTTGTTATCCTTCTTCCCTTCCTTCACAAGAAAAAATGAAATAGTTAACAATATTGACATGTGAATTATCTCCTCAAGGCACTCAAATCAATCCCATGCTGAGGGATTTCACCTCCCTCTCTGCTCTCTGAAGACTTGATGAAACATGAGGATAAATGAAGACACAGCAGTGTGGGCTTCAGTATGCTGCTAATGTGTTACTGACTGAAGTCAGTGCTGCTGTATCTTCAGTGCTAGCACTACTGGAGATGGGTATATTGAAGCCCAGCAGCTTGGCTGCCTCCTCTCCTGCCTGAAGTGCAGGTATTACTCAAGCACTGACAATAACAGAGCTTTTTACCACCTCAGATGTCTGAGATATGTCACCTCAAATGAACACCAATTTCAAACCCAAACATAGTATTTGTAGTTCACTTCCTGTGCCTGTACATGGTTTCTAGCAAATATCCATGTACATCCTGAAATTAGTATGCCGTGAAAGCAGTTCTGTGAAAGCACTTGTTATTAATGGGCCTCTTTTGTTTTGCTATTAATATTCCCAGTGCTGCTGATGATATCAGTTAAACATCTTGCAAAGAATATGGCTCTTTAAAAGAAGACTCTGTACACCTTGGAAATAATGAGAGAGAATTCTGTAGGTACGCACTGTTCAACTGCACAGGCAGCTTGTTCTTCAGATTTTAGGACGGGAGCCTTTATGAGTATCTTGGTTAGAACATGTAAGTGTAATAACAGATGGTTGAAGGGTGGAAAGTTAATGCTTTTATAGAAGAAGGTTTTGTTGGCAGGAAGCAGGCTTGAAATTGGACCTACAGCCAGTTTATGAGGAAAAAAAAAAAAAACAACTCCTCCTCAAACCACATTTCATCAGGAAAATATTTATAATATACCAAAATATTTATAATACACCAAGTATTGAACTTCTCTGAATGGGATCCTCTCTGTGCATGTATTTAAAGTTTGCTTAATCTACTGTAAAAGTCAGCAATTGCTTTTTAGATAGGATATTGTAGTGAATGTCATAAAATCTTTCTGATAAAGTACCCTGCTGCCTGACAAGTCAGTCCAAACCTGGACCTCACAGCATATCATATCATAGAATGGATTAGGCTGGAAAGGACCTTAGAGATCATCTAATCCAACCTTCCCACCATGGGCAGGGGCACCTCTCAGCTAGATGAGGTTGCTAAAGGTCTCATACAACCTGGCCTTGAACACCTCCAGGGAGGAAGCATCCACAGCCCCTCAGGGCAATTGAGTACAGAGTCTCACCACCCTTGTACTGAAGAACTTTCTCCGAAGATCCAATCTAAACCTATTTTCCCTCAGTTTAAAACCATTTCCCCCCATCCTATTGCTGGACATTCTTGTGAAGAGTCACTCTCCAGCCATTCTGCAGGATCCCTTCAGGTATAGGAAGGCAGTTACAAGGTCCCCCTGGAGTCTTCTCTTTTCCAGGCTGAACAATCTGAGCTCCCTCAGTCTATCCTTATAGCAGAGGAGCTCCAGCCCCTGGGTCATCTTTGTGGCCCTCCTCTGGACTCATTCCAACATATCTATGTCTCTCTTATGGTGGGTACAACAGAACTGGATGCAGTATTTGAGGTAGGGTCTCACAAGAGCAGAGTAACGGGGGAGAACCACCTCACTTGATCTGCTGGCCGCACTCCTCTTGATGCATCCCAGGATACAGTTGGCCTTCTGAGCCGCATGAGCACACTGCCAGCTCATGCTGAGCTTCTCATAAATCAACACCCCCAAGTACTTCTCTTCAGGGCTACTTTCAACCCACTGTGTACCCAGTCGGAACTGTGCCTGGGACTGGCCCAGCCCAGATGCAGGACCTTGCCCTTTGACTTGTTGAACCTCATGCAGCTTGCACTGGCCCATTTCTCAAGCCTGTCGAGGTCCCTCTGAATGGTATCCCTTCCCTCAAGTGAGTCCACAGTACCACACAACTTGGTATCACTGGCAAACTTGCTGAGGTTGCACACGATGCCATTGTCCATTCAACAAAGATGTTGAACAGCACTGGACCCAGAACAGATCCCAGAGGATGACACCGTGGGAAAAAATGTAAGACCAATGTAAGACACTTGTCACGGGTCTCCACCTGGACATCAAGCCATTGATCACAGCTCTGAGTGTGACCTAGCCAGTTATCAACTGGGTGGTCCATCCATCAAGTCCATGTCTGTCCATGTTAAAGATAAGGATGTCATGTGGGACAGTGTCAAATGCTTTGCACAAGTCCAGACAGATGATGTCAGTTGCTCTTCCCATATCAACCAGAGTCGCAACTCTGTCGTAGAAGGCCACCAAATTAGTGAGGCACGATTTGCCCTTAGTGAAGCCATGTTGTCTGTCGCTGTTCACCTCATTATTTTTCACATGCCTTAGTACAGATACCAGGAGGATCTGCTCCGTGATTTTACCTGGCGCAGAGGTGAGGCTGACTGGTCTGTAGTTCTCTGGGTTTTCTTTACTTCCCTTTTTAAAAATGGGGGTTATGTTTCCCCTTTTCCAATCTGTAGGAACTTTGACAGACTTCCATGACTTCTCAGATATGATGGCTAGTGGCCTAGCAACTTCAGCCACCAGTTCCTTCAGAACCCCTGGATGTATCTCATCGGGTCCCATGGACTTGTGCACCTTGAGGTTCTTAAGTGTTCCCAGATCTGATCTGCCTCTACCCTGCATGATTCTTCACTCTCCCAGACCCAGCCAGTGCCCTTTGTGATTTGGGTGGTGTGGCTCAAGTGGTTACCAGTGAAGACTGAAGCAAAAAAGTCGTTGTGTATTTCAGCCTTCTCCATATCCTTGGTAACCAGGTTACCTGCATCCCTCCAGAGAGGCCCCACATTCATTTATCTTTCTTCCTTCTGGTGGTTTGGCTTGTACTATTGCAGATTATTTTGGTCTCTTGCTCCTCTCTTCTTTTTTGCTGTCATTCTGCCTGACTATTCTTGTAGCTCTTGTTGTCTATATATCAGTAGGCATAACTTTTTTCCAAATTCTTCTTCATGATGAAGGCTTTAGGTAGCCATAAGATGAAGCCAGGACTTTCACTGCAACCTACTGGGAATAAAAAACTAGTATTTTGCTCCTAGCTGATGCGCTGGTTGATTTTAAGTCTCGCCTCTTCCTTGAGACTCACTAACTTTAATGAACAGCATTAAAAAAGTAGCCCAAGAATAGCTCAAAAAGGGGAAGTACACTGATCTGGCATGACATAAAGAAAGGAGGCATCCTCAATACGGAGAAAATGAGGGTATCAGGCTGAATGACCCTGCAGACTGGGGTAGGAGCAGAGAGATGAATTCATTAGTATCAAGTGCAAAATCACATACTGAAGAGTAACAAGCTATTCAGCTACAAGTTAATTGCTCATCAGTTAGAAATGAATGAGAAGTAAATGCGTGCAATGTGCTAAATGACAACAGGATGAGTAAGACAGAGTGTTGTGGCTATGGAAAAGGCAATTGTACTACTGGCCCATATCACTTTTTCTGTCCTACAAGAGAAAAAAAAAAAACCTCCACCAGAGAGTCATCCCAGCTTTACATGGCATTTGCAGCACACAAGTACTCTGCATCCACAGGAAATGTGTGTGTCTTTGTCCCAGCATACTTCAAAAAACCACATTGTTAAAGTAGTTACTGTCAAGCATAAGAACTGCTGTGAGTTCGCATCTTTGCTCATCTGATGTGATCTTGTTCACATTTCCATCCTCTAAAAGAATGTGGCTTGTTTTAGCAAAGAAAAGCAATAACTAGAAGAGAAAAGAAGGTAATCAGAGAGGGGAGAGGACTATTTATGCCAAAGGATTGGAGGGACATGAGAGAAAACAGGGATAAAGTGGCCACAGATAAATATAGGTTGGGAATAGAAAGAGGGAATCAACAGAGTTCCAGCAGGAAGAATAGTCAAAAGTGAACTGGTGTGATCAGCTGATAAAGAGTCCTATGCTGGTGATGATAAGGGGCTAGCCCTGTTGAACTGGGAGATCACCTTCAGCTCTGCCTTTTCTGTAGGATTACTCTGGCTGGAAGAGGCTTGGGGAGGTCTATGGTCCAACCTCTCCTGCACAGAGGGAATGGTCCTACTGAGAGCTGGATCCAAACACAAATTACCTAGCATTCCATTTGTCAAAAAAATAGATAAAGTATTTTTTACAAAGAAATAAATGTTAGGCCATTAAGCAGAGACCCAGAGATATCTTTTTTTTTTTTTTCCCCAAGCAAATTCTGCTTCCTGGTGGCACTCTAACTTTGAAGGGCTGTTTAAGCTTTTTCTTTGGATTTCTGACACCAGAAATCTGTCAATTGTTTGCCTGTTACACCCCAAGCTCCTCAGATTACACTGTTCTTATGTTTTGCACTAATTAAACATTTAGAAATCATTTCATAAATGCAACACATTGGATCACCAGTCATAGACTCCAAGGTAAAATAAGCTGAATGTGAAAATTATATCAATTATAAACTTAGTGACTTTTGAATTTTATATTTATAGAAATATTTACATCTGTATCCTGTTGTTGGGGTTTTTTTTAAGTCTGCTTCCATTCTGCTGTGTCTTATTCATTTGATTATTTATGCATTTGCTGCAGGAATACTTTGTTAAATATTGAAAAGTTTGTGATTGAAACCTGACTGTGATTTGAGTTGTAAATATTTCTTATGGACCTAAAGGCTTAAATTTAACATTAGGATGCTTTTATTTATTTTTATTGTTTTAATTTTGTAGTAAGACCAAGCAAGGATATACTTGGTTTATTAACAATAAATGAGGAAGTAGTGAAGCTATACTGTCAAGGAAATGAAAGAGAATAGAAAATACATTCAGGACTATTTAATGAATGTTTTTACTCTGCATTGTCCTGCTTTTTATTCTGTAATCTTCTTTAAGGCACAGAAAACATTTTTGATAGACAAAGAATAATTATCATGGTTGCTTTCAATTAAAAAAATATACACTTCTAGAATGCCAAATAAAATTAAATTATATTGTTTAAAAAAAATAAAAATGGGGGAGAGGTCTTAGCCAATGAACTGTCTTTGTAATCTGTGAATATAGGATTATTGTGGCAGAAAGTATGTTCTTGCTTCTTTGTTAGAATTTAGGTGCTAAAAGCACTTCTACAGTGGCACATAGAAGGGCACACTAATCATAGAATCATAAGGGTTGGAAAGGACCTCTAGGATCATCAAGTCCAACCTTCATCCTAACTTCTGTCTATCCATTAGACCTCAAGTGCTACACCTACTCATGTTTTAAACACCTTCAGGGTGTCCCTGTGCAGCCTCACAGGTGCTCCCTGAGCAGCCTGTTCCAGTGCCTAACCACTAACCAGTGAAGAATTTCTTCCTAATATCTAAACCTCCCCTGATGCAACTTGAAGCCATTTCTTCTCATTTTATCTATTAATCTGGGAGAAGAGACCAACACCAGCCTCACTACAACCTCCTTTTAGGTAGTTGTAGGGAGCAATAAGGTCTTCTCTCAATCTCCTCCTCTCTAGACTAAACAACCCCAGTTCCCTCAGCCTCTCCTCATAAGGCATGCTTTCCAGACCTCTCACCAGCTTTGTTGCCCTTCTCTGGACCTGCTCCAGCACCTCGGTGTCCTTCTACTGTGGTGCCCAATACTGGACACAGTACTCAAGGTGTGGTCTCACAAGTGCCGAGTACAGGGGCACTGTACTTCAGTGTACAGCTGTTCAGCTGTCTGTCCACCAGCACCCCCAGGTCCCTTTCTGCCAGGCAGCTCTCCAGCCACTCCTCCCCAAGCCTGTAGCGTTGTCAAGGGGTGTTGTGATAGAAGTGCATGACCTGGCACTTGGACTTGTTAAACCTCACCCCACTGACCTCATCCCATCGCTCCAGCTTGTCCAAATCCCTCTGCAGAGCCTTCATATCCTCAAGCAGATCGACACTCCCACTTAATTTCGTGTCATCTGCAAATTTACTGAGGGCGCATTCGATCCCCTCATCCAGGTCATCAATAAAGATATTAAACAAGACTGGTCCCAAAACTGAGCCCTGATGGACTCCGCTTGTGACTGGTCACCAACTGGACTTAACTCCATTTACCACCACTCCCTGGGTCCAGCCAGTTTCTAACCCAGTGAAGAGTCCGCCCATCCAAGCCATGAGCCGCCAGCTTCTCCAGCAGAGTGCTTGTGGGAAATGGTGTCAAGTGCCTTACTGAAGTCCAGGTAGACAACATCCACCACTCTTTCCTCATCTACTAGGCAGGTCAACTGGTTGTAGAAGGAGATCAGGTTGGTTAAACAGGACTTGCCCTTCATGAACCCATGTTGACTGGGCCTGATCCCCCGTTGTCCTGCACTTGCTGCGTGATCACCCCGAAGATGAACTGTTCCATAATCTTCCCTGGAACCGAGGTCAGGCTGACAGGCCTGTAGTTCCCTGGATCCTCCTTCCTACGCTTCTTGTAGATGGGTGTCACATTGGCAAGTCTCCAGTCATCTGGGACTTCCCCAGTTGACCAAGATTGCTGGTAAATGATGGAGAGAGGCTTGGCAAGTTCCTCCACCAGCTCCCTCAGCACCCTCAGGTGGATCCCATCTGACCCCATAGACTTATGTGTGTCCAGTTGGCTTAGCAGGTCTTTCATTACTATTTCCTGGATTGTGAGGGGGTTATTCTGATCTTCATCTCTTTCTTCCAGCTCAGGGGACTGAAAACCATGAGGATAACTGGTCTGACTATTAAAGACTGAGCCAAAGAAGGCATTAAGTACCTCATCCTTTTCCTCATCCTTGGTAACAATGTTCCCCCTCACATCCAACAAAGGATGGAAATTCTCCCTGGGTCTTTTTTTTTGTTGTTTATATATTTGGAAAAGCACTTTTTATTATCTCTTGCAGCAGTGCCCAGTCTGAGTTCTAGCTGAGCTTTTGCCCCTCTAATGTTCTTTCTACACAACCTAACTAAATCCCTGTACTCTTCCTGAGTAGCCTGGCCCTTCTTCCAAAGGTGGTAGACTCTCCTCTTTCTCCTAAGTCCCAGCAAAAGCTCCCTGTTCAGCCAGGCCAGTCATTTTCCCCTCCAGTTTGTCTTACAACACATGGTGATAGCCTGCTCCTGTGCCTTTAAGAGCTCCTTCTTGAAAAAAGTCTAGCCTTTCTGGACCCTTTGCCCTCTAGGACTGTACCCCAAAGGAATTTCTCAACCAGTGTTCTAAACAGGTTGAAGTCTGCTCTTCAGAAGTCCATGGTACTTTTTTTGCTGACCCCCCTCCTTACTGGGCCAAGCATTGAGAATTCTATCATTTCATGGTCGCTAAGTCTAATACGGCCTCCAACAACCACATCATCTTCTCTGTAAGCAACAAGTCCAGCAGGCACCTCCCCTGGTGGGCTCACTTACTAGCTGAGTCCAGAAGTTATCTTCCACACACTCCAGGAATCTCCTAGATTGTTTCCTGTCTGCTGTGTTATATCTCCAGCAGATGTCTGTTAAGTTGAGGTCTCCTACAAGAACAAGGGCTTGAGACTTTGTGGCTTCTTCCAGTTGTCTCTAGAACAATTCATCGACCTCTTCATCCTGGTTGGGTGGTCTGTAACAAACTCCCAACAGGACATCCACCTTGTTGACCTTCCTCAACTTTACTCATAAACATTCAACTGGTCCGTCACACTTGTTGACCTCCATGCAATCAAAACACTCCCTAATATAGAGAGCAACCCCACTGCCTTTTCTATCTTGCCTATTCCATTTGTAGAGCTTATAGCCATCCATGTAGCTATCAATGGAGCCTGGAGACCACCTGGCTTTACTGCCTGAGGATTCTGCTGGACCAGCATAGCTGTGCTGCTGCTTCTTTTCACGAGGCTTCAGCACAGAAACCTAAACCTGGTGGGGAGTCCTGAGGGAGGATAATGTTCTCCTTCCCTGCTATTCTTTGGGAAGAACCCTCCCATGGCCAAAGATTTTCTCCTGATGCAGGAGGAGGTGCCACCTCCAACAGCCTGAGAGTGCCTGACCTCCGGGGATTAGCTGGGGCAAAACAGATGTGAATTTTACTGCAAAGAAAAGAAGAAAAACCAGATTTGCATTTTGCTTGTTTTGATTCCACTACTTAAAACTAATCTTGGGTAGCTTTTTTATTTTCTTGAAAGCTGCTTTGTACCGACTAGCCCTTGGTATTTGTAAAATTCTTTGTCTTCTCTTCATATTCCCTGCTGGCCTACTCAGAAGCTAGTTAAATTATGAGGATTATTCAGAGCTGCACTGGATAATAAAATGGTCTATTGATTAGTAGACTTCTAATTACTTGTCTCTTAGCATGAAAGAGAAATAAGAAGATTTGATAGCAAACAAAGCAGAAAACAAATAGGGTGTTTCCAACATGTAGGGGTATACATGCTTGTGTGTGGCCTTCTATGTGACTATTGTAATTTCCAGTTTATCATCATGAGCTTATTTGACTGCTTACAGAACTGTGACCTGCACAAGCATACTGTTTGACAGTTAATCAGCCAAAAATTACAACTCCTTAATTTTTTTCTGCAATACGCTGTGTATGCACTGGAAGAATAACATCATGATGAGCAATATGTTTTTGATTTTTCATGTCTTGTTGTAATGAAATGAAAGTTATGGCTAATTTGTGTTTTAACTAGGTATGTACCGACAGAAAGGAATATAAATGGTGTGTCAGAGTTTTAGCTTGAAAATCTGTGAACACCTGTAGGTACTGAAACCTTTCCACTTAAATCACATGCCTCCATACTGGTTCAATCTGTCAAATTACTTCCAGCCTTCCTTAAAAATAATGTATAGTATGTACTCCACCTTCAAACCAGTTTCTCTAACAGCGCGCATCTTAAAGATGTGTGTGAATTTTTTAAGGATGCAGATCTACAAACCTACAAATCTTGCCCAGGAGGAGAGTAGCACTGACATCCTCTACTCCTTCCTTAGCGCTGAATGGCGAGGTGATGGCAACACTGCCCATGAGAGGACTTCTCACTTGTGCTTCTAGGTAACTGCTTTGCCAGGTGATATGAAAGCACAGAGGATAGACTTTAGGTTGCTGTGAAAAACAAGGACTGAAATCCTGGCAGAATTGCTGTTGATTTCAGAAGGACCAGGGTTTCTCACCAGCCCTTTAATGCTTCTTCCATGATTCATGAAAGTCTTTCCATGAATTTCTATTGGATCTGCATGCCTATCTCTTTTTTTTTTCTTCCCCCCCTACTATCCTGCTTTAAATGCTATGAACTTCAAACAATCAAAAAAAATGAAACAAACCCAAATGACTAATACCACCCAAAACAACTGTATAGTTCTTGCCCATGACAAAAATAGCTGAGCTAAAGCAGTAATTTAATTAAATTGTGAAAATCATGTAATTCTCATGTATTCAAACTCTTTTGTTTTGTTGGGGATTTTGTTTTATTTTGGTTTTTTGTTTGTTGTTAGAACTGTCCAAGTATCAAGGACTTGGTTTCCTGTTCTATTATGCCCTTTTAGAGAGTATGAGTTTCTCATTCAGAAATGAAGCACTTCCCATTGCTTCTAATTTTGCCTGTGGGTTGGTTTGACTGTGGTGTAGTTTGTGTAGCTCTTGTAGTTTGCCTGTTTTCCTTCATGGAAAAAAACATTTTCCTTTTAAGCCTTATTGCTGGCAGAGTAGCAGAGGAACAGCCCTGTGCTTTGTAGATGCAAGCAGTCTTGTCAGCCCATCGGTATCCTCTTCTCCCATCACCCAAAGGTTGATGTCAGAGCAAGATACTCTCCACTAAATGTGAATTCCCTCATTAGTTTTGCGGTCTTCCTCTAGGCTTGTAATTAGAGCCCTCCTGATAACCAGCACATAACTGCTCCCATTAATTAGCTCTTCATTTGAAGGTTTCTCTCAGTGTTTCCATCCTTGTCAGATTACAGGAGGCTCAGGTACCTTAAGCTGCTGCTTGATCCATTAGCCACATCCATCATCCTTCCCATAAAAACCCAACCCACAGGCTCAAGGAAGACCTTAGCATAGCAGTGATCACGGGCAAGCCACCCTATTTTCACACAGGGAAGGACTGTGCTGGGTGAACAGCCAACATTACATTGTGCGTACTTTTGTGGGTGTCTGTGTAGTTATTTAACAGCTGCTTTATTTTTCCTCAGAGCACAGAAAAGAGACATGGCCCTGGCTCTGCTGTTTACCTGACAGAACAGTCAAAATAGGTTTGTGATTAGAGAGGCAGCAATAGACACCCAGTCTCTGTGGGCTTGTCTGCATTAGGGGATAATGGAAGCATTTACAAACAGACAAAGAAATTATTTATTAGGATATGAAACCTTTAATTTAGAAGAAAGGTTTCACATTCTCTTTTTTTTTCCCCTTATACTCCTACTCTGCAAAATGTAGCAAGGCCAAAAATTAACACATTTGCACATCTCTTTCTAAGCTATGTGGGTGTCTATGAAAAGGTATGATTTTGAAGTAGAACAAATAATATATTCGTAGCAATCTCTGAACCAACAAGTTTTTGCAAATCTGAAGATCCAGATTAATCAAACCCAGTATATTACATTCTCTGCCCTGTTAGTTTTAGATTTAATCTGTTTTATAAATGTTGAAATTGCAAGAAAAATTCCCCAGCTGCTAAACATGTCTGATGAAGCAGGACAAAGACACCTAGGGTAAATACACTAGAACCTGAAATTTCACCTTTCTTTCTGATCCCCTATTGTACTTATGCCATAAGACAGCCCTGTTGTACTATGTTTCATCATCCTATATGCATTTTGATGTAGGCAGTTGCCCCTGTTAATTCACACAGGATACAGGATTACAAAGGGGTAAGGTCTTTCCTGACCCTGTCAAAGCTGATGAGAGAATCAGTTTGAATAATAATTTGCAAGATGCACAATCATATTGAAACGTTTATGTATCAACTGTTGACAAAGGTATGAAATGGTATAAATAGCTTTATTGTTTACAGAATATCCTTCTCTACTGTTGCTTCCAGTTTATCTGTACTCACAGATGTGCATTGTACCCAGGAGGAAAGAACACAAAGACTTTTTCTTTTCTTTATTTGGCTTGTTCTTGCTTGGGGGAAGAAAACATGATCTCTGACATGCTGAAGAGCACAGAGCGACAGGCAGATGTGGGTGGGTCTCTCTCTCCTGATTGCCCCCCTCCCTAACTTCTGTTTTCACCCCGTTACAACTTCTTGTGTATTATCTGGAAAAGTCACCTTGTTGGTGTGCTGCAGCAGGCACTGGAGCTCTTCCTCCCCTCTCCTTTGAATCCTGTTACTGTTTGCAGGAGAAAACCTTTATGCAATTTAGAAGTTTTCTTCTGCCTCAGCCATGCTGAGCTCAGCTTTGTTGCCCAAACTCATCCAAATTCCAGGGGCTCATCTACCCTCATGAGCCTCTGGTGATAATTCTGTTCTGTAATAAAACCAGGGTCTGAACTGACATCCACTGAAATGAGAATAGCACCTGTAAAATCGCTGGGTATTGGTTTGAAATAACAAATCAAATGGATTTGTTCCATCATTGTTCTGCACTCCCTTTGCCCCACTATAAAAGAATCAGGTGGGCCCATGAGAATCCCCTGTGGGGATTTAGGACTAGTTTATTTATGACCTTATGACCTGTATGGAGGGGCAGTTGGTTCAGAAATCAAGGCAGATATGTCTTAACAAGACTTTCAGACAGTGGACAGTCAGATGCAAATTAAGGCAGCCTTAAGACTTCCTAGATTAAAATAGTGGGCAAAATCCTGTCTCCTAGCCAGCACAGGACAGCAAAGGTGAAGACCTTCTGTGTGTCACACCCAGTATCTTTGTGTAGCTGTAGGAGTGAAATGGATTCCTGTGAATAATTAGACATTGTCATTCTGGATTGTTTTTAATTAGCAAAGCGTGGGCATGATGCCTCCAAAATTTCAAAATGCTATTCTGAGTTTGTCTCATCTGATTTTTGGTTTATTTATTTTTTTCCACTGTAGAGTATCATACACTGTTTCTTTGTAGCTGCTTTTGTACACAGGATCAGTCAAGGAGTAAATTTTCTTCCTCTTTCTTCTACTGGTCTTCAGTTTAAAACATGCTTCCATCAATATTTAATTTTGCCATTTCAAAAATGCTAAGATTTGCATCTGTTTACTTTTAATCATCCTTGGAAAGATTTCAATACAAAGAGCTGACTTTTTCCCCCTTCTTAAATCTGTATCTCTGTATCTTCCCATGTAATTTGTCTCCTCCACCCTAGAAAAAGCATTGAGTACATATGACTAAACCAGATAGGTGTAAGCAATCAGGTAGTGTTAATATTTGCAAGAGTAAGAAATGTAATTTATAGAGACAATTGAGACAAAATGAACATGCCCTATATAATTAGCATAATAGGTGCATGTCATCAAGTTTTCCCTGTGTATTATTATGACTGTGTTGATTAGCCAGGTGTAGAAGAATTTGGAAAGACCAGATAAAAGGTAGAGAATGGTAAGTGGGAGGTAATAGGAAGTGGAGAATGAAAATATATGTGTGCCTGGCAAAAAGAGTATGTTTCATCTGTTTTTTGGCAGTACAGACTTTGGGACTAAAGTCTGACAGCAGCTGTTAGTTCCAAACAGGTAGGATTGATCTAAATTATGGTTTCTTGAGAGGGTAATTTTTCCTGGTGACAGTTTTTCTGTTCCCATTTGCTTAAAGAAGGAGGAGGATCTTGACCTTTTGAGCAGTGGGAGGCAGTTCTCTTTAAAGATTTTCATCAGCGTTGAGCTTGTTTTCCTACAATTCATGGGAACAGAGGTATCTGCAAGTCAGTCAGATGGTCGCAGTTTGGCTAACAGTGTGATGGGAAAGTTCAGACCTCTGGGAAGGAGATTACAGACTTCCTACCATAAGGCGGTAATTTTGTCACAGGTGCAGAGTACATTGTTACAGAGATGACAGAAAGTGTTCACACTGACATTTATTTCCCAGAATATGGTATTTTAGAAGAGTGGAGACTTGCAGAAGTCTCCAAGGGGAAAGCAAAGATGATGTCACATTGATGGACATTACAAAATTTTGTCCCATTTCTCCTGTGAGAAAAGTAAGGCAACCTCCTTAATAACAGCTTTGTCTGGATAGGAATGAATTTGTATATGAGTAGTTATGCAATTAAAACTCAGTGTGGACTGCAAATCCACATATACCTTAAAGTTGTTGAATACATTTCCCACGGACAATATTGAAGAGTCTAGAGGTGACTGGATGTCATTGGAGGCCCTCCTGAGCATAAGAGACATGTGAGTCTCAAGATGAAATGCCAGTTTATTCCCCAAGGGAGTGTAGAATATTAGATTTAAAAATCACACAACTTTCAGGTTCATTAACAGCATTAGAAGTGGTGGGTAATGTATTTCAGCCTGTGAAGTGGCTATCTAGGATTGTAGCTATGTGTGCATATGGACACATGTATACGCACTTACAGATCAGCTGCAAACTATCAAGTGCTTTCGAGTTTTCATCACACAAGGTTTAAGTATGCTATTTGTTCATGCAGAAATTGATTCTATGTAAAAAGTCTCACTCTCATCTCAAATTGCTTAATTTGTGCCTGCCTTTAGGTTGAAGTGTAAGAACTTAAGGTTTCCACCTCTGAATTGAAGGTGCAAATTTTTTTGATAAAAAGGTATCTGAAAAGAAAAAATAAAAGGGGACACACACACATACTTTTTTCCTCTTGGGTAGATCTTTTTCCTAGATAAATTACAATTATTTTAACTGTCTGTTCTGTGCAGTAGAAAGGATTTTAATGATGATATGTCTGTACAGTTCTTGTCTAGTTAATGAAATATGTAACATATTTAGGTTTAAATCAAACATCAAGCCTTCTGTTCTTGGTTGTGTATGCTGAATTTTATGTCATATTTTTGTGTAGGTTTTTCAAGCATAACACTGTTTCTGCAGTTTAGTAACTATATAGATTTGTCTTTGTGATATTTACCACAATGTCCCTAGCTATGAAATGTATGCTATACTACTCATTTCCTATCCATCATTTCATCCACAAGCAGGTTTTTAAGTGCTATTTTGTATATAATTAGCAAAATACATACATTCAGCAAAACTCTCATGTACAGCTTGAGAGTGTGTACAAGCAAAATCAGGTTCATCTTTTTGTTGCATTCAATGGGGGTTTTTTTGTACATTTGGCCTTGAATCAACAAAGCACTCAGGAATTTACTTAAATGTAAACTCATGAGTACTTAAGTGTAAAGTCAGGTGCATTTCTAACTGCTTTGCCCTGCTAAGCCCGTAAAACCTATAGTGTCTTCACACCCTTTGAGTAAAATCTATCTAAACCACATTTATTGTTATTGTATCTCCGTATCACACCATAGCATGTCACATGTTATCCACGTATAGCTGCATCTCTGTGAAAAGCAAAAATATAACCACCCTGAACTTGGTCAGATGTTTTCCAATATAAGGAATTTCTTTACAACCTGTTTTATGCAGGGCATCCAGAATCTGTTCACTATACCTTTATGACCTATCATGGCTCATAGCAAGCTGTGCTCTGCAGCATTTCTCCTGGCACTTCAAGGCCAGGCTTACCAAACAGCATCCCAACCTCCCAGACATCTGCTCTGCATTTGAAAGGAGTCAGGTTCTGACATCCCTTCTTTATACCATTGCTGTTACTGCTACATTAGTCCCCTGAATATCAGCACATGGGACGTACAACAGTCCATTACTGTTAATAGTGTTATTGTAGAATCACACCACCTCAAGCAAAATATGATAGAAAATTTAGTCCTGTCTGTTAGGAAGGCACATGCTGGGGCTAATAAAAGTTTGACTTAGGGAATGTAAAAGGACCCTGTTGTTTGAACTGCTTGAAATGGTATTTAGTATTCTCATTTAGATAATTTTCTTAATGAATATAGGAGTGGTTTTCTTATTTGTTTTTTTTTTTCCCCCCAGATGAACTCCTTTCATTGAGGACACAGCCCCAATGGGGGTTATTGTCAGACAACGCAGGGAAATCAATGCCAGAAACTGCCAGAAGGGCAGTCAGAGCACAGTTGCAAACCATCAGCGCTCTTGCTGTCTGCTGTCCTCTGTCCTTGTCCCTGAGAAGGGATGGGCAAAAAAAGTCTGGAAGGTTTGACCATTGCCACCCTCTCAGCAAAACACTAGACAAGCAAACACGTAATTATGGCCTGATGGTGTACTCTGCCATCTTCACACCAGTGAAAGGTGCAGAGTCAAGACCTTGAGATTTCTAGGGTGGGTACTTCTTGGAGGGCAATGAGCTGCTCTAAGTGGAAATGCTAAGAGATTTTCAACTGTGGGAGCTATAAAAATATAATGACCAGTTCCAGGGGACCTTTTAAATTTGCTGGCCCATGCTAGAAGAAAGAAAACTTAGAGAACAGTGTGTAGAACAAGCGACTATAGTGCTTTCTGCATCATCCGTTTCACGTTGTCTTGAAGGTTGCCAGTCTCAGGGTAAAGAGTCAGGTTCTGCCACAAAGCAGGTATAAGATACTCGGGCAATGACTTTTCTCCAATTAGTGCCACAAAGCACAGGCAGACATTTAACAAACAGCAACACTATTTCCAAAAAGCCATACAGTGTTTCTTTCGGCATTAACTACCTTAGCTTCAGCTGAATTGCAGCCAAATCAATGTATGTGAACAGTGCCCAGTAAGCAGCCCTGCTGCTGTCCGTCTGGTTTGTTATTCTTCATTTTATTGGGAAAGTGAAATTGCAGCCATCTATTACACATCCTTATAATTTAATAATTGAGTATTAAAGATAGGCAATACTGTGTAAGTCTACCAGATACACTGAGCCACATACCTCAGGGACGAACATGGCTGTTTGTTTAGAGGAGGGAAACCTTTTTCATACAGAGAAGTTCTTATCAAACCATTTCGTTTATTTTCCATGATCATAGAATCATTCAGGTTGGAAAAGACCCTTGGGATCATCAAGTCGAACCATTCACCCTACTCTACAAAGTTTACCCCTAAACCATGTCCCCCAACACCATGTCTAAACGACCCTTAAACACATCCAGGGATGGTGACTCAACCACTTCCCTAGGCCGATGATTCCAGTGTCTGACTACACTTTCTGTGAAAAATTTTTGCCTAATGTCCAGTCTAAACCTACCCAGTTGCAGCCTGAATCCATTCCCTCTTGTTCTATCGCTAATCACCTGTGAGAAGAGAGCAGCACCATGATGAAGCACATCAAGATACAGCATTAGCTTTGGTTTACTGCCACGTGATTTGGCCATTAGCAGTAACGTATGTGCAGATGTGTGGTTTATCAAATGGTGTTGCAAGTTCAAAATGCCTTCAGAAACAAGCAGCACACGCTGCCACTAAAATGGATGTGTTGCAGGTAAGGCATGTCCAGGCAACTTACTGGCTCTGAGCTCCTGCTAGAGGAACTGCAAAGTTAATTTCACCCAACTTTTTCTTATCTCACTTGTCTTTTTCCTTAGTGTAGACATCCACTGTATTATTCTATGTAGATTGGTAATAATTATATTAGATTATTATCTAATATAATTATATCAGATGTATTATTCTACTCTCATATTATTCAAAGTAGTTTTGAGGGCTTCTGGAAAAGCCCTACAGGAGACTAAGGTGGGTGCTTGCTAATTTTTAACTCTTGCAACTGTTGAGATTCTTTCAAATTGATAAGGAAGAAAAAAAAAAAGAGAAAAATTCTCATTGGGACAAATCAAAATACATTTTTATTCTTTTAAAGGATCTCTGCTGTCTAGGTATTATTTTGAGATTTTTGGGTGTTTGTTGACTAGTTTGGCCAAACATTTTCATGGGTTGCTTGCTTTGTTGAGGTTGCTCCCAGCACATTGCTCGCCTTGCAGCACTGGGGAATCGACTGATTCTTGCTGGAGATCAATAAAGCAGGTGGGCATTAGACAGGGGGACTTCCTTATGCAGCCCAGATGTGCCTGGCCATGCCACTTCCCTGGAGTCAGACCATCGCTGTGGGAATGTTCACGTCACATATGAAGTGTTTGTGTGGGGTGGAGCAGAGTGGGGGGCATGATTCCGAAATGAAGAATGCTTAAATTTTGTGAGGTTTTGTGGGCTTGTTTGGGTGTCTCTGGCTTATTACTAGTGGCCTTCCAGTACTTAATGGTGGCCCACAGGAAAGATAGGGGGAAACTCTTTATTTGCAAGTGTAACAGTAGATGAGGGCTAAAAGTTTTAAACCTAGTAAGGGCAGATTTAGGTTAGATATTAGGAGGAAATAGTTTACTGTGGTGGTGGTGAAACCCTGGAACAGGTTGCCCAGAGAGGTTGTGGCTGCCCCATCCCTGAAGTGTTCAAGGGCAGGATGGATGGGGCTTTGAGCAATCTGGTTTAGTGGGAGGTGTCCCAGCCCATGGCAGGGGGGTTGGAACTAGATGATCTTTAAGGTCCCTTCCTGCCCAAACCATTCTACGATTCTATTCGTCCCTGAGCTTTTAAAATGTTAGCTTAAGCTAACGGTGTGTGACGGGTTGATGTCACACCCCCGCCTGTCTCGGAGCCACCCCACTGAAATGACGACGGACAAAACCGCCCCCCCGCAACATCCTCCCCCCCGCTTCCCCCGCTCCCCCACCCCCCTGCTGTAGCTCGGGGCTTGGGGGATTCCGCATTCCCTCCCTTCTCCCCGCTCCCCATCTCGTCGGGCGGGGCAGTGCCCGCCCCGTTCCGCTCCGCCCCGCTCCGCAGCGCGGGTCCCAGCGGCGGCTCCGCGTCCGGGCGCGGCCATTGGTTTGGCGGCAGCACGTGCCGCCAGTTGCCGTCTCCCCGCCGCCGCCGCCGCCGCCGCCCGTGTGCCGGGCACTGATAGGCCGGGTTGATGCGCAGGCAATTTATCATCCTCATCTCCCGCGGAGGCAGGGAGCGCGGCTGTCACCAGTATTGATTTCAGAGGATGGACTAAATTTCCTAGGATTTCCATTAAGAATTAAGGAAAAAAAAAAAGAAAAAAAAAAAGAAAAAAAAAAAAGGGGAAAAAAAAAAACCAAACCAAGCTCTAAGCACGCAGGGTAGCCAGGCAGACATGGATATGAGATGGCACTGTGAAAACTCTCAGGTAGCTTCTTCTCTCACAGGCGATGCAGAGCAGAGGCGAAGCACTGCAGCATGCAGGGTTTAAGATACCATTAGTCTGACAGCAAGGAGGAGAAAGAAAAAAAAAAAAAAGAAAAAAAAAAAAAAGGCATTTGCACCGATTACTGAAAATGACTTTTTTT
>JANIJG010010307.1:1655-50661 GCA_024611175.1 Megaceryle torquata
AGTTCTCCCAAGAACTGGAGATTTGGGCAAAAACTTAAGTTTTCATATAATATCAAGGTTGTGTTGAGAAGATGTTTTAACCCCTGACATCAAGACAGTGTTAAAGAATATGGAAGAAATAATATGTCCAGAGAGACTGTGGAATCTCCTTCTCTGGAGGCTTTCAAAACCCTCCTGGACGATGTGATCCTGGGCAACCTGCACTGGATGACTCTGTTGGAACAGGGGAGTAGGACAAGATAATGTCCAGAGGTCCCTTCTAACCCCCATGATGCTGGGATTCTGTGATTACATACATCCAAAATTCAAATTGGAGTTACACGTATTTTCTTATTTAAGAAATAGTAAAATACACCTGCTGGAGCTGTTTTAGATAGCCAAGTGGTCTAGACCTTCTCTGACCAAGTTAGAAAACAGAGTGGTTAAAGTATTGGTTCCTAGAACACCTTGTAGAAGCAAATGAATGTTAACAGCTATGGGAAAAAGGGAGAAGTTTGGAATATACTCCCACTTTTGTGGCAATGTGTTCAAATAGAGATAATTAAGTATTGAAGCCTATGGAGGTGGGTGGACTGAAAAAAATAATAAACACAGGTACAGGTTGAGACCAAAATTCCTGTTGGAGTATCTTGTGTAATCCCATCTGGATTAGCAACACAACCCCTGGTGATTAAGATCATTTTTAACTTGTCCTCTTTCTGTAGTATTTTGAACAGAGGTGCAACAACCTGGTCTTCATGTATTTGCTTTTGAACCGTGTTTTGTTTTGCTCCAACTTTCGTGCCAGGGATCTGACCCGACCCAGATGTACCTGCAAAGGGAACTCTGTGCTCTTCTGATGTCATGTCATCTCATTCCTCCTCTGGATCACATAGAGGGGCTCATTTGAACAAGACTGTGGCCACAGCCTTCATTCAATGCCCAAAACTTTTCCAGTGGCACAAAGAAGCTGTGATCCACTAGTCCACTTAGGCTCTCATTTTTATACAAATAAGATGGAAAGAAAGTGTGGCAGAAGCTTGTTTTTAAAATTACCTTGTTCCTTTTTTGACATTGGGGCCACACTTGAAAATGTTCAGCTCTCTGTCATTTAATACTAGTGACTGTTGTGATTTACCACAAAGATGAAGATGATGATGGAGGAAAGAAAGAGCCCAGTGAGCTGAAAACAGGATAGTCTAAGCATGTGTCCAAGAAGGAGGAATTTCTGACACCTCTCCTCAACCCAACTCCCTTTTATGGGTTTAAAAACCCACTGCAGTACTTTGATTGGCTTCCCGTGTTGCTGTGCCAGCACAGAGATGCTCAGCTTGTCTCTCCAGAGCAATACTGGGAATTCTGAAGATTAAAAGCACAGCAGTCCTAGGTACTATGTGGGAGCCATAGCTTTCCAGCTGTTTAGCTTGGATTTGCTGAAATCACATCACCCGCACATCTAAAATGATATGATATCCATGTATCAGATTATAAATATATGAAATCTATATATGTGCACTCATGGCCTCTAAGGCTTTTGGTCTGGTTTAAGAGCTGAGAACACAGTGTGCATCCTCCTGACTGCTATGTCCAGGATTGAATGTAAAAATTCAGCGAAGGATCAATGAACACAATCTCCAAAGGCTTTCCCAGCTGCATGCATCTCGCCCTCTTGCATCAATTTCAACAAAGGAGTAATCTTCAGTAAAAACAATGATAGTGCAAGAAAGGCTGAGATATTACTTGACAATTGTATATATTACGAACCTCTCACTTGTTTCAAAGCTTTTCACTTTTATATCTGAATTCTGGCAAGAAATTAAAAAAACCCCCACAACTGAACCCCAAACCTGATGCAAAGGGTTTGTGATGAATTTTTCTAAGGCAAAAATCAGTGGACCAGCTTTATATCACTGCCACCACCATTTAAGTGGAATTAATAATAATAATAATAATATTATTATTGTAATTGTTAATTAATTTATGAGGTCAGATACTAGGTTTTAAGTCAATTTGTACTGCTGGACTCAGAAATACACACAAGATCACAAGTGTTTCTTGTTATCTCTGTATCTACACACACACATGTACATAACTATGTGAGTTATACATAAATATATATTAGTGCATGGGGGGGACGTATGTATAATTTACCTTCCTCAGCCATAATAACCCATGCACAAGTCAGTCTTTGCCTTTTAAAAAGCAATGCTGCTGCTTAGCAACCATTTTCTGCCTGGATGAAAGCAGAAACCTTGCAAATCATAAACAAATACGTAGGTCCCTGCAGAGGCCAAGTTAAATAAAGTGGTATCTTTTAGCCTAACTCTGTCTGCTCCTATTTTTTTCAAGGTAAAAAAAAAGTCTTTGAAAAGTAGGAGGGAGTTTAGGACACAGAGCTTTAAAGTATTAAAAAAAAGGATTAAAAAAAAAATAGTAGGAAATAAATATGAGGCAGGGGAAGTTTTCAGCCACTGTGGAAAATAAAGAAAAACCCTCCAGAGGAAATAAAAATGAATTAATTCAGTATTTTAAAACCCAAATTTAAAGTGGGTTTAAAATTTTCCTTTTTTCCTCCCTAAGTAATAATTACAAATATGTGTTATTTCTTCTATGAAACCTAATGTGGAATGGAGAGGACAAGGGGTTACTTTTGATATCTTTCTTTACAGCTATTTTTCACCACGCCAGCCAGACGTACTCATGCACTGAAATTTCATTAACACCTAAGGCTGATGGGGTGAGCTTCAAGAAGAGACCTGCAGCCAGCAGACTGCAGAACTAGTGCTCCTGAGTTTGCTGACAGACATATCAGCAAACTCTACTCTCTGCTGAACTGCTAAAAGGCCAACTTTCAGAGATCTTATGTAGCCCTAGAAATGCAGCTGGCACCCTGACATTGCATTTTCAGATGAAAAATCTAATGACAAGAAAATTAGGTGCCTAAGTCTCAGGGCAACTAGATACTCAATCTATTAAGGTACTTTTGAAAATCCCGTTAGGCATCTAAATAACTTCAGAAAAAATCTGATCCTCTGAGGTTGAGCAAATTCCTTTTTGAGGTTTTGAGTTGGGCTATTGTATTGTACCAGTTACGCCGTTGTGTTGCAATAGTTTCATGTCTCTGAACAGCAAATCACAATCCTGTAACTGCTTCACTGAAGAAGGATGCCCACCCTCACATGTCAGATCAGATAGAAGAGCACAGCAGGGCACATAATCAGGTCACTTCTTGCTCTGCATTAGTTTATACCATATAGAATATATAGTCATTGAGCACAAGTGGCTATGAGCTGCTGAGACTCTTGATCTCGCGATGATGGTTTGGAGAGCCTGGAGGGAACACGTCCTCTCCAAGAGTGATGTCTCCACATCCTGTCTATCACAGTGACACAAACAGCTGGTTTACCACTTCCAGTCATCTCCCCACTCCTGTGTCATCCCCAGGATGTAAGGAATCCCTGGTTCAGATCATAGAATCACAGAATCATAGACTGGTTTGGGATGGACCTTTCAAGGACATCTGGTCCAAACTCCCTGCACTGAGCCAGGGCATCTGCAAGTAGAGCAGGTTGCTCACCTGTGAATAGGTATTACCCAAGACATGGTTTCTACTTCCTTTCCTGTGCCTGCTTTTGTAAGGTTTTACAGTCTTGAGGGAAAAAAAAAAAAAAGCAAGCTGCTCTGTACAAAACCTCCCCTCCCATCTCCCTTCCCTGCCTGGCTGTCGAGTAAATCCCTATGGACTGATCTCTGCATCCCTGGGTGCATCTCTCTGTATTTTTTAGCTGCAATAAACCTAATCATTGCTCAATACTCATCCAAAGAAGCATAAACTCACACAAATGATGAACAAGACAGGCAAGGCCCACTGCTTTCTTCATCTCCTGACTTTTGGGGCAAAGAGACTAAGGCCTCTGCCTTCTCAACATGTGAAATATACAGAGGCCTGCTGGTATTTTCAAAAAAGCACCTGAAGCTTTTTCCTTTCCTTCAAGGCTTAGATACTCCCAAACATCAGGTATTAAGGATTTAGTGTTTTAAAGAAAAACAACTTTGGATGCTAGAATTGAGGCCTTAGTTTGAAAATCCAATCAAAGGGGGGGAATGTATTAGTTTGATATATAAATCCAATAACAAACAAAAAAGAGGAAGTTCTAATTTTTTCTTTTACTCAAATATTCCTCAGTGCCACTTTCTCTTACAGTTTGATCACAAGTAACCTACAAACGAGCTGGGTGTCATGAGGTGCCCAGACATCTCAGTTCCTGTAGCAGGACAAATGCAGTGGAGCTGGCCTTGCAGTGATCAGTGAGCTGAACGATGAGGTCAGAGAGAACTGAATGCTCCAGTTTGCTTGATGTTCTTTGACTCTATCCATTCCCTGGCAGGTTTCTTTGTCTGATTAGCTCTGCACGGTCCTGCTCATGCAAACTAAGGGCAACCAGGTTGGTTCCTGTTGCTACATCAATACAAGAAATCGGGGATTCTGCCTGGCAAACAGAAGGGAAAAACACTGGAATGTTTTGCTGAGAAGCTTTTGATAACTGCTGAAACCCAGGAATCTTAGGAGCACAGTGACAAATTTCCTGTAAAATGGAAGGGACCGGAAAACATTTGAAATTCTTAACATAATGATGATGCTTTTTAACTTACACTAAGAATAAAGTGACACATTCATATGTTTAAGATGTTTTTCCTGTAGAATTTCCAGCCTTACAAGTCACATTTTGGCCCTGCTGTTGTATAAACTGATGCTGACATACTCACTTATCTTTGGAGAGCAAGGAACTGCTGGAGGTCTGTCTCCAGAAAGAGTTCTGTGTACATAGCACTGTCATAAACAAAGCTAAGTGTTACAAAAAATACATTAATCTTTTCTGGTTATCTTCCTATTTTGAAGTCTCGTTATTAAATGTGGGAAAAACCTTCAGGAATGAGGCAATTGGTGCTGTTATTTTTAAACACATGAAGCTGGTATCACCACTAAATATTAGAGACAGATCGGTGTTATCAATTTTATTTAGGAGCAATAAAACACAGCCAAACTTAGTGATGATGCTCCTGATAGCATGGTTTTTAAGAGGTAAATTAAACCTCTAAAAAATACCTTTCAAAAAAGTACTATTCCAGGCTATTTCTGGTTAAAACAGATGTTGTGGTTAGCAAGGAACCTTCTTGCTCAGGCAGAATCAGTCCTTCGCTAAGACAACTGCTCCTTGGCATGTGCAAATGGAGCAAAACTGAGTGGAAGAGGCAAACTGTGTCAACTGACTTTGGTTGCAGTTTCATCCATGTTTATCAAGGGAAGTTACTCCAGTGAAAGAGAACATAAAGTACAGGGTGCTTGGCAAATCACCATCAAAGTTGAGTATTGATGAAAATTTAACAGGACTTGTAGATTATAACTGGTGTCTTTCAAGACTGACTACTGAGTCACGTGACAGAGAAGTCACGTGATGAGAAATAAAGTTTACAACCCCAGTCCATGGGAGCTGATTGAGGCCAGATAACAAATTTTAATGTCAGCTTTCCTGCTACTATGCTTTAATTGCAATTAATAGCTCTGTGTACATGAAGTCTCTCAGCAATTAGCTTATTCTGCTTGAGCTTGGAATCAGGACTGTAATTCATCTACAACTGCTGAGCTGGAAAAGGTCTGTAAGTCCAAAAGCCATCTGAGAGTAAACAAACACACCTCCTTCACTGAAAACAACATGCTCGTAAAGTCTTATGCAAATCTTTTCTGAGAATGAATATAAAAATGAAACAAACCTGTTACGCCCTAAGAGTGTTACAGTAGCAGGACCTTCACATTCAGGGCGGTGACAGGTCAAGGGAAGTCATCCAGAACAGCAAAACTCAGAAAGAGCTGGCCTGCCTCATGCGAGGTGCATTATTCAGTGTGAAAGCTGAACTTCAGGAGAGCAGCTTAATCTGACACCAATTTATCCTTTACAGTAGAGCTATTGATGTTTAAATGCTCAGCTACATGCTGAGCTGGGGAAAAAAGCTGGGGAGGGACTATTTACAAAGGCCTGTAGTGACAGGATGTGGGGTCATGGCTGCAAACTGGAAGAGGGGAGATTTACATTAGAAATGAGGAAGAAATTCTTCACTGTGAGGATGGTGAGACACTGGCACAGGTTGTCCAGGGAAGTTGTGGATGCTCCATCACTGGACGTGTTCTAGACCAGGTTGGATGAGGCTTTGAGCAACCTGGTCTAGTGGGAGGTGTCCCTGCCTGTGGCAATGGGGTTGGAACTAGATGATCTTTAAGGTCCCTTCCAAAGAAAACCGTTCTATGATTCTATGATACTATTCTGCTTGTTTTACCTTAATGTCTGAGTGAATCAGTGGGTCAGTGAAGGCCAAAGCCCAACCATTCGAGCCTCTGACTGCGAAACCTGAATTTAATGCTAGGTCATGAGGAAGAACAAGATCTTCCTCACATCACAGGATCAATATGCTTCATTTAAACTTTACAAAGAGGTAATGAACCTTGCCTCATCTTCGCATGAGGGAGGCAGGTATGATCAATCTCTTCTTATGAGTGCTGATGTCTCACAGTGATGTAAAATAACTTGGACGGTTGAGCTGGATCCCTGTTTTAATCAGCAGGTAACATCCTCAGCATAAAAGGATCTAAGTTTTAAATAGGATCACTTCAAAATATGAAACCTGTCTCCAGATGAAAAATGAAGAATATTCTTTCATTGTTTAATGAGGGAATAAATACAGTGATTCCTTTTGAAATGCAAAACTGGCTTTGATTGCATCAGAGTAAATAATAAAGGTATTTTTTATTAATAAAACTCAGATGTTCACTGCCCAAAAATGGGTACACAGCAATTGATAGGCTCAATATAACACAGACAAAACAAAGTGAATAATAATAATTCTACCTGCGGTTTCCTCCAGAAGGGTCTATAAGCCCCTACTGCCAATCTGGTTACCTCCATACAAACATCATCTTATTTCTTCTCAGTCCACATATAACGACAAGCTGGTCTTTGCTGATGAGTTAATTTGGTCTGACATTGATGTCTTTCCCCAGGATGGTGAGGAGTTATTGCTGTAACATTTCAAATTTGAAATGGATATTCTAATGTGGCAATAGTCTTTAACATACATCAAGGTGTTCAAATAGGGACTGAAAATGTCAGTTGTTATGAGCAGTGGTTTGGGGAAAGGCATTATTCACTTGTTTGCTTCATTCCAATATTTACAGTCTTAAATGTCACTACTGTGAGGTTCACCCACCTCTCTTATAATTTAGATAACTTTTCTTAGGATTTGCTCTTATTTCACGGTGATAACGAATGCTGTCACTTTTATAAAAAGCAATTATCTCTTTCCCATCACAAATCATTTTCACTAAGCAAAATATATGGAGCATTTGCAAAGAGGAGAATATGATTTCAAATATTTCATGTTAGCTCTTTACCTCGTCCCTCTTTATCCTTTAACAGTTCATTTTGGGTTTGGGGCTTCTGTCATCTGGCAGCACATTGTTGCTGAAGACAGAAGGCAGAAGCTTGGAGATGCATGGTCAGCAGCATCAGCCTGGCCACCCCTCTTCCTTGGAAGGGGGAAAGAGCACAGTGCAGCTGGGAAGCACTGGTGGGGGCCCTGGCTCCACCACACACAACATCCAGGGGCATAAAATTCATCACCGGCCTTACGCAAATGGGAGAATTCAGAGCAATTTGCCTTCGCTTCGGGTTTTGCTGAGGGTTGGGCAGCAGCAAATCTCTTCTGGTCACTGCTGCTCTCCACAGCCTCCTGGCAATATAGAGCTGTAAAACCTGGTAGGGAGCTTGAGTCATTATTTTGGTACTCACTTTCTCACCACAGAAAAGTGGTAAATACACTGTTCTGGTGAATGGCAGACAGAGCTGAGAGCAATTACACTTCCCAGTATGAAATATCACACATTAGTAAGGCTCCAGAGTCAGGGGGAGACTGCATCTGACTCCAGTGGGCTGTGGAACAGACCCTAAATACAAACCAGTACATTACCTCAACTTTCCTTTTTAACATAGACCAAGAATTATATACATAAATGCATACATTTACTGTTCATCACAGTGGATATCTGCCCTGTGGTAAACAGGTATGTTTGGATTAGAGAAGTAGAATGTAATTAATGTTACTTAATGCTGGGAAACTTGAAAAGATTTTGTTACTCCTAATGTACTCACCAAATCCATTGCAGCTATTTTTTCCTTATCTACTGTCTTTACTAATAATGCCTCATTTGCCTTTCTTCTAAAATTAGTATTTCTAGTCCATGTTTAATGTATACACTTTTAAATGTCTTTTTAATGCCTCTGTTGAAATGAGCATGTAATTTTTTTTTTTTCTCTCTATGTAGTTCCGGGTTATAGGAATCATCCATCCAAAGAACAGCTGCACTTCATGTTTGATACAATTTTTCCCTTGCAAAACCATATAGATTAACTAGAAGAAGCATATAAGCTGACTGTAAGCTCAGCAACTTTATTTTCTCTGATGGTGGCTACTCATCTCTCAGCATGATTTTGCAAAAATCCACCTTCTGGTTAAGTTTACTGCTCTGTCTTTTTTAAGTATAAACTATTAGAAGCTTCAATAGATTCTGCTTCAGCATTTCATCAGTGATGATTCTTCACATTCTAAGGACCAGCTTTGTTAGAAGGTGGATCTAGATACAGGGTAATTATCCTATTAGATGTTAATGCTACAGAGAGTTTTAGATAGGGAGGAAAGAAATGGGTGCCACCTCATTTCACACCCACCTAGTGGTAACAGCTTCAATCTATTTGGTGTTATGTGGAAGTTATCAGGAAGGGTTTCAGAGCTAATTACAGGTAGCCCCAAATGCCCACTCACACACGGTCTTAGCAGCACAGAATAATTCACCTTGTTCAGCTGCTGTACTTCCCTCTGGAAGATCTAAGGGAGCAAAACCATGCCAGAAAATTCAGGGAGCCTGTTTTCTCCAACATATTGTATGCAGAGCACGGGAAGACCTCTGGACCTCTGCTGAGGTGGCCAAAGCTCTTTTCAGGAAACTCTTTATCCCTACATAAAGTACTGTTGGCAAAATCCAAAAGCTGTAGCATGTGAGTTCAATAAAAAGCCAGCTTATAACACTGATGCAGTGCTCCATAGGGATTGAAATATATATTCTCCAAGCAAAGTCCCAAAGTAAGGAGTAGAGCAGGTTTCTGACTGCAACAACAACAAGGGTAGGAATCCTAGATGAGATCAGCAATGCAAATATAAAGTGAAAATGATGAAAATGCTGAGCTAAATATATGTTCTTATGTTCATACACACATTAGAGTCTCATGCAAGATATTTTTATTTCGTGTCTTGATTTTAACCTGGGGCTATAACATCTGCTGGGGTTTTGTATCATTTGACAGAATGGTACAATTCATCTGAAAGCATTTCTATCAGTTCTCTCTGCTGACTTCACTGGTAATAGGTGTTTATCTCTCTCCTTCACGCTAATAAGAGATTCCTGGGGTTTCATTCGCTGTTTAAACACTGAAAAAATACCATATTCTCATGTCTGATCATATAAGCTGAGTCCTCCCCCTTTTAGGGTTGGATCCATTTTGGATCCATTAAGTCAACACAATGTTTTTCATTTATTTCTATGAGAACTGGATCAGACTTTCATAGCACAAATTAAACTAGGTATCACCTCATAGTATATACATTATAAATTTTCAGGAGACTTCATGCATTCAGGCAGTTTGAAAAGTGAAGCTGACACAAACCATATTTAGTAAAAGGAGTAAGAGCCTTTTATTTAAAAGCCATTAAAATAATTCCACATTGTGAAAACAGCCTGGCTCCAAATTATATCCTGGACATTTCAAAAAGTTAGTGATACACCGTTGGATCTCATATGACACCCTGGAGGGGGGGAATGGGAAGATAAAAAAAAAAGTTGTAAATATTTTCAAGACTGCATCTGTTCAAGATGTAAGAAACATGCTGTTGGCACCATCAGTGGGAAGCGTTATCTGTAGTGAGTGAGTGTTGCATTCTGGATGTGCCTGTCTGGAAGAATTCTGCCTCTCCAGGAAATATGGGCTAGCTTATGAAACTGCTAGTAATTAATTGGAGACACTGAAACCCAAGAAATCTCTGGTGTGAGCTAAAGGTTTATTCAATTTGAAATAAAAAAGAACTTGGTAGACTTTACATCCCTCTTGGGTGATAATTATTCATGGCACTACATTTATGAAACTAAGGGCTTCTATGAATATGTGAAAATACCACTAATCTCCTGAGACCAAACTCAAAAGTTTAAATTGAAATATAAGCTGTTATAGTGCATAAAGAATGAGGGATGAAGCATTACTGAATATGCACAACTATTTCCTGGTCATTGACTACCATAAAAAGAACTACTTAAGTTGCTATAGCTCCACTGAACCCATCAAAATAGAGATATTTAAGGATTCTTATTATGTCTTGGGGCATCATTTCTGGAAGGTTTGGTTTGGTTTTTTTATGTGACCCATTTTCCACTACGTATCCAATTTTATAATGACAGTGCTGAATAGATAAAACTAACACAGAGATAAAGAGCCCTTAGCATTTTGAAGCAAGCAGGATGTTATGTGGTACGCATAATCCAGTTCTCATGGTCAGAAAACAGAGGTATCTAATGATTAATGGCACTATATGTTGAAAAAAAACAGATCTGTGATAGACTGAAAGGTCCAGATTTTGGGACAAATGAAAAACATTGAATCTAGCTAAGGTTAGAAAAGCTTTAGCTGAGTAGAAGCTGTCATATAAACTTTCTGAATCTTTCTATTAAAAAAAAATAAATCTGCCTTATTATTACCAGCTTTTCATTCCTCAAATGCATAAAGATTGGATGAGGGTACATTACAAAACAGCCTCTGTATGTGGCAAACTCAGAGTAAACTTGATTTTTCCCTGTTTTATATACAAGAGTCTCCTCTTGGGCTCTTACAAAAGCGCTCAAGTGGCTTCACCTGAAGAGGAAAAGCAGGGAAATAAAAGTACTTTTTATCTCAGTGTCTGTTTCCTACATAGATCTCTGCACTTTCCTGCAGCAGGGGATATCTTTTTTTAGCCAAGCTATATGGGGTATTTGAATTAAGCCAGCCTGTGATTAGCTTTGTCTCTTTGTGCTTATAAGTTTATAAGTTCATAACCTTGTAAGTACAATATTTTTCTTGTTTCTTATGACACTCACACTAACGGGGCTGGGAGACCTCATGACTGTTAAGACAGCAAGAGTTTAGGAGAAGCATTTTTATCTGGAAAGACATGATAAACACTTATCCTGTGAATTTCCTCCAGAAACTGTTTCAGAATAATGAAGCAGAGCAAAACCAATTCAGAAAGATGTTTAATAGAAAAACATTGCCCAGTAGGACTTGACAAAATGTAACCGACCAAAAGACTTTGAAATGTAACCTAAACCTTTAGCATAAGGTATTTACCTAGTGACAAGGTTTTCAGAAAGTTTTCACTCCAAGTAGAATTCATCTGTCATGTAAATACTCTCCATGCATTTGGGAAACAGCAAATTTAATCAAGAGGAGTGTATTCAGTAGTAAGTGCTGTGTCCTAGTACTGTTTACTCTGCTTTATTTCAGCAGTAGCTGTCAAGTAAGTCAATATTTTATTTTCTCTGAAGTACCTTTTGTTGTTGTTGTTGTTGTTGTTTTTTGTTTGTTTGTTTGTTTGTTAGTTTTTTAAATCTACAAAGGTACACATATTTTAGCTGGTTTGGAAATTCTTGTACCGTATCATGGAAGATTTCTGTCATTTTACCTTGTAAAACAGCAAAGTCACCGATAAGTGCTAGTACTTACAACCTGAAATTGCTGTGGGTGGACATGTGCAATGATTTAATTCCATTCAGTAGTTCAAACTGTAATGTTCAATGGTAAAGAATCATTGGTTTGAAGGATGAGATTTTATTACTTTCATCTGTAAAGTTGTCAGTTCACACTCAGGTTGGCATGGGCTAAAAATCATATGATTTGTGCTGCCCAGGTAGAAATGTGATTTCTGTCCTATTCCAGAGGGACAAATATTTCTTCTCCCAAGTGTTTCAGTAAAAAAGGACAAGGATTTGAGAGGTCTGAAGATTGAACCCTTCCTTCCTTTCTACATCCCTTCAATCAACTTCTTACTTCAAGGTTGTGGCTGACAGACAGCTCTCAGTAAGCACTGCTCGGTTCTATCCATGTGGCCTCTCTTCTGGGGTTAGAGAAATGACAATGTGAACAGAACCTAAAGTGATGCCTGGGAAAAAAATAAAAGTGCAGTGGAGATTATGTTTGGAAGAAGAAGGAGTCTGTCGTAGGAGGCTATTTAAGAAAATAAAGCATAAATCATAACACCTACTTGCATGGTAAGGGAGAAATACGCTCCATCGTGCTATCACGCGTAAACAAAGCAAGGAGGTGAAAACAGTGGGACAGTCTGTCTGAATACTGCAGGTTTGGCTTATACAGACAAACGTGATTATTCAGGAGCAAGGAAAAGATGTTTCAGAGCAGACTTGACTTTATTCTGCCATCTCCAACATGCAGACAGTGCAAATAATAATGGGAAATGCAAACTACGCTGCCAGGTCTGTTCTTCACTTTTATTCTGCTTGAAGTTTTTAGGGAACATCTTGCCCTTTCCTGGATGGCTCAGCTTCAGTTCTATGACAGCTGTTAAACTGCCCTTCCTAAAAACTAATGTCACCTCAGTAAATGGAGGTGAGCAAGATTCAGGAGCATTAAAAGGAAATTATCAGAGCTTAACATCAGTGTAATTATCTGAATTAAAAGTGATTTCTAGGTAGTCAGTGCATGAGTAATAAAGGAGTATGCAAGTGTCACTATACCAGATCTGACATGCAAACATTCACCCCACCTTCTGAATTTCCATCTGCTTCAGATGTCTGGCTAGCCAAGGTTCTTCTGTGCAGACTTTATCTGCGGTAAGTGTGTGGAAGTGATGACCAGCACAACTGCCTGTGAATATATCAGCATGTGATCTGCTGTATTTAGTAAAAATGAAATTATTTAAAAAAAAAAAACCCTAAAAAATGAAAACCACCCCCTAAAACCCACATACAAATTCAAACAAAAAAAGGAGCACCATAAACAAGTTGTTGAGGTAGAAAACAAAACACAGAACCCCTCCCCTCTGGCTTTATCCAAGGCTTCTTTTGCCTTTGTTCTGCTCTGGCACTGGCATTTCTAGGCCAGCATTTACTAATTACCAGGAAATGGAAGGCTGCTGCTGAATAGTGTTAAAGGAAGATTCTCACATTTAAACCCTACATTGAGCTAACTCAGAAGAACTTTAAGAAAACAATTAAAAAATTGCATGACTAGATAATTGGAGCTCAAGCTGGGTCCATTATATAATAGCACTTGCCAGTTTAGCTGTGTTTTACCAATTTACTCATCCCTCGGAGCACAAGACATGGTAATTGTTACCACACCTTAGAAACTTTCCACGGAAAGGTGTGGTCTATTGTTGCCAGAATTACATCAGATCTTACTCCCATCCATAGTGAGGGAGTAGTTATAACCTGCCAGTAACTACAGCAGAGAGAAAGGAGAAATTTGGAAGAAGCAAGCAAGAGAAAACCTGCTGAAATCTTACCATAAATAACCCCCCCAGACAGCACCATTGCCAACAAAGCTGGCAACTGGTTTGAGCCTGATGCTATTAGATGGACATTTGATGAGTTATGGTGTATATATCATTTTAATTTCACTTTGCTAGATGACAGACTCAGCCCAAATACATGAATTAGCATCATTCAGCTCGTGTCTGTTTTCAGAGGTGCCTGTCAAATTAGGAAACGTCAGAGTGCAATGAAAAAAAAAAAAAATTTGTTTTCCTAAAGCAACTTTTAAAAAGTTTTTAAATGAGAAGTACTAGGAGTATATTAAATTTTTCTAAAGGTGGAAAAAAATCACTAAGCAGTCTGCAGAAGTTATTGTAATCTAGTTTTATCAGTGGATTTGCAATAAATCCATGGCTTTATACATAGAAGCAGAACTGTGTTAGCATTCGGTGTGAAAAAGGCTATTTTAGGCTGTTCATCCACTAAGGAGATAAAGCAGACTGTTATGTCAGCCTTGACAGCAACTTTGAGTTTTCCTGGATATGTCTAAGAGAAGGGTTTTATAACTATCACCATATGGAGATACAACATGTGATGCAGCCTAAAGCTATTTCCTTTGAAAGGAGAGCTTTATTCCTGTAATAAAGCTGGGGATGTAAAAGCCTGTTGTTAACTTGACAAAAGAAGGTATCTGACGTGGTTAAGTTACAACACATTTTGCCAGAAAACAAAAAAAAAAAGGCAATTTCCTATTAATACCTTCAGTGGGGTAGAGAATAACCATACGTTTTAATTCACCTGGGATTTTTTTTGCCGAGTACCTCTGAAGAGGGCTTTAGGTAGCTCTGCTCCTGTGGGTAGCTGGTTAGTCCCGAGCCACTTGGGACTTACAAAACCAAACAGAGACTGAGTGGTGAGACTCTCGCAAGCCTTAGTGGAGTGAGAAAGGTCAGAGGTCTGGGTAAGTGTTTAAATGGAACAATATTTGTTGAGTCCACTGGATTTTTTGGAACATAGTCTTGCATGGTGTGCTGTGCTGCCCTGGGGTGCTGCCAGCTACACCAGGCAGAGGGATGTAGAGTGCAGAATGGCTGTTTCCTTTTTGCTAGTGTCCATCAAATCAATATGTGAAGATCAGGTCAGTGGTTTTAATGGAGAAGACATCTTGTCTTCTCAAAAGCTTCCTCCTGTGAGGGACAGTTGAGAGGAACTGGTTTTAACTCTTATCAGTGCAGAAATAGCTCCACTGCTGCTTTTTGCTTTATCTTTGTTCCCCCTGCAGGGAAGCAAACTGCTCTGTGAAGGTTTTTCTTCTGCTTTCTGCCAGAGGCTGCTTGAGCGGGGAGGCTGTGGCATGAGGGGATATCTTTTTCTGAGTCTGTGTGCGTGCTTTTGTCTTTTCTGTACAATTCTCCACAGGTGCTCCTTTGTCCCCTTCCTTTGGCCACAGCAGACGAGGCTGTGTGTAGAGTGACACGCACCCACTCGTATGGGTGAACTTTCTCTTTTCAATAGGGAGCAGAAGTGAAAATATTCATAAAAGCAAACACTAAACCAGACTGTTGAAATGATGGTGTTCATTACAGGTTACAACAAGACCAAGAATCTCAGTTAGTACATGTTCTAGCCAGATCTCTGTGTTTGGTTAGAATAATGTACATTTATAATTACTATGAATTAAAAGACCATAACCATAATGGCATTTAACACGACCAGGTGTACATGTCAGGGCTTAAATTCAGCGCAGATTGAGAGTAAAATAATTGTCTCTCCTTCTTGACCAGGAGTTACTATCCTATTAATTGTAGGATACAGGTTTACACAAGATGTTGTCTGGAGTAACAGCAGATGTAATCACTGACATCATGCAAAATAATGCTGTGATGTTAATGAGTAGATTTTTTTAATTAACAGTCTTTAGGGGATAAGAATCGTGGCCATAACTTTGAAAGCATTTGCAAGTAAATGTACTGTACGTAACCAAAGTATATCTGCTCAACCTATGAGGCACAGCAGAGAGAAACAAGTGTTAGGAGATTGATCTCAGGAGATGGGGCATTACCATGAAAGGGTAATCCTCCAAAAAAGGAATGCCATTTCCATTGCCTCCTCAGAGAAATCATAAATATTAGGTCATCATAGAACAATCAGTAGGTCAAGGCCATTTTATCAGATGAAGTATTGCTGCAAAGAGTCGAGTTGTTTGGCCCAGGCTTTCTGCAGATGAAATAACTCTGATGCAGCACCAATTCTTGTGATTAGTTCTTCACTCTGAGGGTGGTGAGACACTGGAACGAGTTGCCCAGGGAAGCTGTGGATAATTTGTCACTGGATGTGTTCAAGGCCAGGTTGGATGGGGCTTTGAGCAACCTGGTCTAGTGGGAGGTGTCCCTGCCCATGGCAGGGGGTTGGAACTAGATGATCAACGTTCCTTCCAACATGAGCCATTCTGTGATTCTCTGATTTGTAATGTGATTATTTGCTACCGTTCAGTTTTTACTTATAGGCTTATGGTACTTAATGGGCACAGGGAATTCAGTGGCAGGAGGTACAGTGAATATTTGCCTAAGCATATTCACAGGAATAAAATCAGTTGACAACGATCGACTTTATGGGCGACTAAACTAGAGGCAGTGGGTAACTAATTGTATCTGTTGAACAGTGGTTAAGAACTGGAAATACTTTTAATTCTCGATTAGGTAGAACTGTCCCTGCTGTTGATGTTGAGTCAGTCCCAACACTCAGTGGGTTTTGGGACACAGCACTGAGACCAAGGGGAGCAGGGCAGCCTTCTCCATCAGTGGCTTCACTCTGTATGTGATGGTGGCTGTGTAGGGAGCTTCTCTCCCAGAAACAGCCACAAAGGCATTTGATCAGCACATCACTCACATGGAAATGTGGCAGGATGACATCACTAAAACTCAGCGGACAGGGCAGCCTGAAACGCATCTGCTTTGCTGTAACACATTCCCTGCATCTTCATCTGGGAGGAAATTTGGGATAGCAAGAGCACCTGAAACGTGCCATTTTAACACATAAAGTCTCTCCTCATCTTCCTTCAGGCAGGGCACCAAATGGTCTTTCATCAACAGTCACTCCCATCCTTTCTGGCTTAGGGTATCTTTCCTCATCTGTTTTTAGCCCCCTTCAGAGTCTGAACACTCGTGGAGATTTGGTGCTGTCCCTCCTCTTTGCCCAGGGTGGTGGTGCCAGGGAGTGCACCAGAGCTGGGGTTTCTGGCAGCCCCCCACCCAAGAACAGCCTGACATTAAATTTTGGGTAAATCAACCATCATCCTGGGGCTTTTTTTGTTCAAGCTCGTGTAGCTTGAGCCAAGCCACATTTCTTGCATCAGGTATGTGAGAAAAGGCAGTGCTGTAATATCTCCATTACAGCAGAAGGCATGAAAATTAGAGGGCAGAGCAAAACCCCAATTTTGCCTTTAATTTAACAATTTATACTTTCAACTTTTAGGAAAAAAGTAACATGAGAGGAAGGGTGGTGTTTGCGTCTCATGCATTCGTATGTCTCATGCAGACGCCGCAGATGCACTTGTAACAGTGTGAATAATCATTTCACTTAAAGAAGACTTGCTTAGGCATTGCAAATCAGTCATGCAGCCATGCTTTGCTGAGCCAGGACCCTTGCAAACCCTGCCTGAGCTTCTGCCCACTGACAAAAGGTCCTTGAATGCAAAAAACTGAGACAGGACACCCAATTCCTGAATTTAAGCAAACTTTCTATTACGTGAGGGAGACAAAAGGGATTTCAGACTTAAAAATGTTCAGTCATAACAGATCCAGCCTGATCCAAAGCCCATCAAAACTGATAGCAGCCTAACCCCATTTCAGTGAGGATCTTTACATCATAAGGAATAGAGCAGCAAGAGGGAAAAAAGCCAGTCTGAGCTAAAAGTGCACAACAGACTTCTGTATAATGTGCAGACTGATGACAAAAGCTGTCCTGGCATGCTAACACCCCTCCCCCCCGCCCTTTGTAATTGCATTACCTTTTTATCTTCTGATATCCCTGTTCAAGAGTATGTTTAAAATTACCTATGCTATATAAAATCAGAAGTCATAATTCACAGAAGTGGATTGAAAAGTTATATATTAGTTTATATATGAGTTTGTCTTCTCTTTTGTTGAAGGCATTGCAATGGGGAAGAAAAGTGGTCCAGTTAAAGTAGGGCATACAACAAAGAGGGAATACACAACATGTATAAACACGTGGAAGGGTAGGAGAGGACTTTGGAAATCATATACAGACAGAACTATAAATATAACCTAAACCCTAATACTGGAAGCTGGTCATAACCAGCTGCAGTCTTGTTAAAGTTTGCCTTATACCAACATGTTTTCACCCGCTTCATTTTTGGGCAGAAGTCCTGAATGAGCTGTTGCTGCTTGAAGATCAGTGTTAGAAAACCTGATCAAAAATTCCTTTGCTTCTTCTTGAAAGCACTGAAGGAAAGCAGAATAAATATACACTTCTCCTATCGTAAAAATACTTTGGTTGTGCTCCTTTAAATGCTAATGCAAAAGTAAAAAAAACCAAAACAAAACATAAACCTGACAGAGAATTTAAAATTCGAAATATGAATGACTCTTTCAGGATCCCAGCCATAACCAGAGAAGGCTTCTATTTTCTTTTGAAATTGCTCATTCAGTACCTGGAAATGTTTATTTAAAACCTTCAGCAGCAAACATCTCAAAGTATTAATTTCATACTTGTGAATGGTTATTAAATTCAGTGAATGTGAGATCATGGCCTAAATTCTGCTAAATTGCTTTTAGCTTACTAAGGGTAGCAGGTCTCGGGTTGCCTGGTTGCTGTTGGGACCATTTACCTAGGGAAGGTAAATGGCCTGCCAAGCCTATCAATCAAAACATTTGCCAAAAATTTCAAACACAACTGCTTTTAGATCTGGGGGTGGCAGACCGCCCGTTTTTGCTGAAAAGGTTTTGTCTCAATTACACGGGTCTGATGCCACATGGTTTAAAATCACTGCTTCAGAAAAACAGTTCCAACATAAACATAATAGTTCAAATGATTTCTCTGTTATGCAGAGCTTTGCTACAAGGACAGCCCCTGAATAATCATCCTGCTTAGATATAGATGCTTCCCAGGTTACTATTTTTAGCATAAATGCTGCAGAAGGAGCTAAAATGCTTTCTGGAGGCAAGGTCTACCATAGAGGGGCTCCATCAGCAGCAAAGTGACTTCCTTGAATCTAATTTAATTCTTTTTTTTTTTCTCCTGAATCTTATCTTCTCTTGATCAACAAGTGACAAACCTTACCATCTCTTACAGAGTGCTAAATGTCTGAAGTTACTGGCAGTTGTCCTGCCTTCCCCGAGGACAGCGGGAAGTGAAAAGTAGGAGCCTGTTGGTCATTTAGTTGGATGCTAAGTCACTGGATGAAAAGGTCAGTGCAAATTGGGCATGTGGTTTATAATTAGTTTCCAGAGATTAGTGATATGCTAATGACGCAAATTCCAAGGGTTGTTCTTAACGCACACAGAGGGTGTGCAGGTATATTGGAGTCATAATCTCAGCAGTACAATAGGAGATGTGGACTCCAGAAGGAATGAAAACAGAGTTAAAGCTCTTTTAAAAGAGATTCTAGTTTTGAAAGTTGACAAGGGACTATATTAAATGAGGAAAATTGGACACAAAATACCCTGAGTAAACTAAAAAGTGACAAACTAGATTTTACATGTGTATTGGCTTCTGCTTCAAATATAATCACTTAAATCACTGAGTTTTCCTATGATAAGAAAAGCTCTTTCCCAATCATTTGTATCCACCATATCAATGGACACGGGTAGATTATCCGGGTGGTACCTGTAACCTTGTTGCTGAAATGGAGCACAGTGTCACATTGTTCTGTGTCAGCTCAACACCACAAGTGTCCTCCTCCCTCTGCCTCCCTCTGCTTCCCTCCCTCCCTTTCCAAAAAGCACGGTGGGGGCAGAGGAAAGAAATCCCAGAGGATTAGCTCAGTGTCAGAGCATTAACACTTAGTTGATGACAACTGTAAGGATTAATTCAAGCTGGTTAAATCCTTCTTAGCTAGAATAGGAACCAGCAAACCATCTGGTGGAAAGAGCAGTATGACAAGGCTAAAAGGAAATACCGTCTGAGTAGTCAAAGGAAAAATAAACCATTCTGCAGACTTCTGGGAACTGCTGTGTTTCCCAAGCATCTGGCCACAGCAAGCAACAATTTTGATCACAGCAGTTGAAATTAACAGTTTGGCAAAATATTGTGTTTGAAGCCCAGAAAAGCAAAAAAAGTAATTTTAAACTTTTAAATTGTGCACAACACTTACATAAAAAGGCTGCAGAAAAAAAAAAATCTTGCATTCTGTGAAAGACTATTATAGCATCCAATCTGTTTTCCTGCTAATGTCCATTCTATTGCCAGACCACATTATTCTATTCTGAATGAACTTTACAGGTAAATCTCTCTTTCACCACCCTGTTTTCAGTGGTCCTTTTCTACTGCTCTCCTTTGAGAGAGGTGCTGTTAGTCCTCACATATGCTTTGCTTTTCCACAAAGTGGGATAAACGAAGCACGTGTAATCTCAAAGGCAGAATACAAGTGACCCAAATTTACAGAGGAGGTCAGTATCACAGCTCCTGGGGCTAGTAAAGATGGGCTGGCCTACAAAGACAAGGTGATCTGCCTCGTAAACTGCTTTGAGATTACCTCTCCAGGAATTAAGAGCGTTCGTCTCTGGAGGAGATCAGACAATGTAAATTGGATTTGCAGGGAAGAGTCTCCTTTGCGATGTCACTCACTGATGTTTATACTAGAAATAAGGTCTTGTTTCTGATGGGTTTAAGCTTGGTTCTCTTGGTTTAGTCTCCTTATAAATAAAGAAATCTGATGAAACCTTGTAACGATTTCATTTACAGCTTCTCTTTCGTGAGTTGCATGCTGCTACCGTTGATTTGCATATAATGGCAACTGGCTCACTGTGAATGATTGATTGGTGGTGACGCCAAGTGCAGTCTCACAGGAAGGACATTTCTGAACAGCATTCAGTAAATACGTTTTTCTTCCACTGTGATCTGTTCATTGTTCCCTTTTTAAATTTAGAAATCCTCTTGTTTGTTTATTACAGTTTTGAAAGGTAAAAGTGTTTATGCAGCTTATGTTGTTGTTCCACAGCAAGGTTTTACTAACTTCCTGGTTATGGAAAGCTTGCTTGCCTGTGGAAAGTTTTCATCCTGCTGCTCCCCAGATATTGCCATGTGAAGGAATCTATCAATGCAGCAGACAGGTGTGTTATCTAATGTAGAAAAATGGCTTTGTGAATATAAGAATGGAGCAAAAGTGTTTGATTTCCTGACAGAGAAACACTGGATCATTGGTTCAACACTCCTGTTTTGAACGTGGAAATTCTTGTTGTGAAAATGGCAGAGTAAGTCTCAACAGGAGAGTCCTAAGGTATGTAAGGTCTGGTTCTGTGCAGGGCTAGAGACAAAAAAGGCCAACATGCTTCAAGTGTATGTTGCTGCAAAGGAGAACCACATTTTCTTTAAAAATGCTGGCACAGACAATAGTCCTGTTCTAGAGCCCTACCTTACCCTCTGAATGCTGCTGGGCTTGAAAAACTGTTTTCAGAATATGATGTTTCATCATGGCTCTGAAGTTTTGTGAATCTTTAAAGACTGTTTTCTCTCCATGGAACCTAAAATAAAGATAAATTGGGAACTTTTGGATCCAGATTTGAAATAAGAGGATCAAAGGAATCAAAATATCAGCAAAGATAAAAGAGTTTGTTTGTCAGTGTCAGGTCTTACTCCTGATACTGAGGCCTCTTTCAAACCTTGGCAATATCAAGCAGGAAACATCTGTGTGTGCTTATCAGCTTTTTTACAACACAAAATCACACATTTCTGGCCTTTGCCTTATCAAAGATAGGGAGCAAGATGTCTCTTAACAAATCTGTCTGTCAGAATATTTGACATACCCCCAAATCTGGAGTGACTTGGTTTGTGTCCTTTAGACCAGCTTATGGGCACATTAATAACATTAAAACTGTGTGAAAGGTTGAAGCCATCCATTCCCCTTTGCTCTGATTTTGGTGATAGCCCATCAGTCTGGTCACCAGTTCTTACCAAACAGCTGTGCCCTTAGAATGAAGAATAAGTGACAGGAATGAGACATCATGGCAAACTCACTGAAATCCTGAAGGAGAAAAAAGATCTTGAAAACCTGAGTCATGAGAATGCATCTTCACAAAACATCTGGATAAATCATAAAGCATACAGCAACATTCCCAATACTATCAGTAATAATTTACCACTTACTGAATATTCGTTATTAGCTACCACTAACATGGTGCTCCAAGAGTATCAGCTCAAGACAGAACAGTAAGTGCTATCTAGCTTTCTGGGTAAAAGTATATTAAATAATTAGGGTGTTTTTTCTTTTAATTTCACTCTTACTTTAGGCATCATGAGAACGGACACGCTGATTCGCACCAGGGTATTGTGTGGCCCACTTCTTTGACTCAAATACTGGACACAAGTAGATGAATGGCAAGAAAAAAAAGTAAAAATAGGGTAAGTATATATACTTTTCCTTCTCCCTCTCTTCCTTCTGCCCATCCCTATGTACACTCCCACCCCCCAGTCATTTTTGGGCAAAGCTGATGGGATTTGTCAATTTTGTTATTCCAAATCCAGCTTTTTCCTAAGCATTTGTCCAGTTGCCTTGTGATCTCATTCATGTAAGCTTCTGGCTTATTAATAACTGGAAAGTCAACAAATGGAAAGGGCAACAAAGTTACAAAAGGTGATGTTGGATTGAGTGGAAGTCCACAGCCAAAACACAACCAGACGCAGTTACACAGCTTGTGGTAGACCTGTACAGCTCTTCACAAGAGGATGCTGGAGATGCACAAAATTTACATTAGTTTGAAAGATGTTTGAACAAATGCTTTGGAAAGAGCCACCAGTCTTGGGCTGTTCTGAACCTGACTTGTACTAGCTTCAGTTTCTCTTCCAGTGCAGGAGATGAGTTGATTATTATTACTCCAGGATATTAATGAGTACATAAACATCCCAAATAAACCCCCTTAAGTAATGGCTTTTCCTCATATAGAAGTTGTTTCATACATTTAATCATCCTCATTGCTCTCCTATGGAACTTTGCCATTTTTAATGCTTTATGTTTGACCAAAGCTTCACAGAGTACTTGGTGTGAAGGAACCACGGATGTATGTAGTGGCATAATGTTGTTTTCTGTTTCATGATCTATTGCTTTCGTAACAACTCCTGAGACTTGGCCATCCTTTTGACAGCTGCCAACCACTGAGTTGATATTATGAAAGTCTTTATCTAAACCCTAGTTCTTGCTGTGTCTATCCAGAATATTGATTTAATAATTCCAAATCTGATGAACAATCTTTTTCATCAAAGCTATCTACAAGCTGATACTTGCACATCCATGCTGGATCTAATTAGCATATAAAGCTGAGTTTTTGAGCTAGTTTGAGTGATTTCAGTTTGCATCTTTAGGCATCATAATATCTTTCTTACTTGTGGCCTGAAGTGAGTGTTAAGTATATTATTGTGGCAGTTTGGGGTCACCATAATCATCCTTGTGTAACACAGAAGATGTGAAACAGAGCTCCGCCACCTCCAATTACAAATGCTTTGTAATGGATAATTAATGAGATACCTTCAAGTTCTTGAATATATGTTGGTACGCTTATGATTAATCATAGAAATCTGAAACTGAAAAGTAATATTAACATTGCTTTTTTTGTCATTCTGTCACTATGGGATTGATCATAATGTCCTTCAGTCTAACTCCAAGGTCTGTGTCTCTTTTTCCCATAGCAAAAACTTGCTTAGTGATCTCAGGGAAGAAGTTTTTGCCTCTGGCAAGGCCTTAAGTCAGAAGAGATGTTTGTTTTCAGTGTTTGAAGTAGGCGTTTTGAGAATGAGGTGGACCAATGCAAACAGCCCAGAGACAAGTGATGAGAGTTATCCAGGCTATGGAAAAGGAGGTGTATGAGGAAATTTGGAAGCATGAGGATTGTTAGGCAGATTTTCTTGGAAATTGTCATGTCTCCACCACAGAGGTCTTGAAACAAAGGCTTGTTACTCATGTTATGAGGCCAGTCAGCAGCTGAAGAGAGAAGAATGTAGTTAAAACCTCAGCAGACTCTGGAAGTCAAGAATACCTGTTTCTCCCAGAAACAAGATCAAATAAAACCATGTTGATCCTTGAAGTTAGCAGGAACGTGCTTAGTCCCTCAGTCCTTGCCACCTAGGGACAAGGAGTCCCTTGCCACTACTGATCTGTTGTGTCTTGCTTATGTGAAAGGCAAGGGATGAGCTGATGGTGAGGAGTTTCTTGTAGCCTGAAGAGTTGGGTGCCCATCTGGAGTGCTTGAAGGAACTCCATGGAAATGATGGCTCCAGGGCTGCTGCCGCTGCTCCAGGTGAAGCTCTCACTGTAGATAGCTCAGGTATGCTCTTCTGAGTGAAAGCATTTCCAAATGTATTTGATATTACCAGATGCTCCAGTGGGCTTTCAACATCAAATGCTAGGTGAAGTTGATCCAATTTTGAGTATTACAGGCTACCTTCTTAGGTTCTTCCCAGCACTGCCTATAGCTGGTGAAAGTAGTAAAATAATAGTTTACAAAGACATTTTAGAGAGAAAACCCCAACAATTACATATCTGGACATACTGTCTGGTAAGAACACCACCATTTTTGGCAGATTTTCTCACTTTATTCTTTGCATTATAATTCCTTTATTTCAATTGGCTCTAATTCCCTGAACTTTTATTCTAGATGTGATTTATGGATTGTTCTACTAATCTTGTCGTACTTTGTTCTTTACCAGCTTGATGTTGTTAAAGCCAGTAGCAAAATCTCTTGTGAAGCTGCAAAAAAAACTCAGGGCAAGCCAGCTCAAATTAATTTCACTGTCTGGAGCACAGTGTTCTTTAGGATGTAAATAATCTAATGCTTAGAATACCTTTGAAATCTTCACAGTTTGTCAGCCTCTATTAAAATACGCCATGAACAAGTTCTCAAGAGTTTCATAAGGATGAAACAATTGCAACTTCTGGGACAATCAGAGCAGTTAAAGAGTTTAATGGTAAGTGATGGGCTTTTAAATGGACTTTTCAAATAATCAGTTTAATTCTATAGTAGATACACACACCAGAAAATGTATGGCAGTAAGGATCACTTTCTGCTGGGCCGTGATAATGCAAAGACTTAATGGAGGCACAATGACAACATACAGCCTAATTACACACAACTGTACTTGTGAGGAACCTGATTTTTTTGATGCTTATTTTTAGGACCACATTCTTTTCATTTTTTCAGTATGTTCATTACATTTTTGGTAGGAACAAGAAAAGTAACAACTTTTTTGAGTTGTAGAGTTGGGTTCTAATTGCTTCCAGCATTTGTAGCTGCAGGCAGCCCATAAAATTCTTTGAGGCTACAGAATAGAAGAAAATGAAAGGAAAAATACAGAGCAGCTTCTGTTTTGATGTTGTCTGTTGGCCAGTTTACCTGCTTGAGTTATACACTGAATGTTGGCATAGGATTGCCACTGGGCATAGGATTTGAAGTCCTTTCTCGAATAGCCCTTTTTCATTCATTCCTTTATTCATTCATCTAGAAAAAAAGAAAATACAAAACTCTCTAATTCTTAAGCAAGAATTTTGATGCAGCTAAGGAAATAAATGATAAGATACTACAGCTTGATGGGAAGTATCCTGATTTCACTGGTACAGAATCTCAGGCCAGCCATGGTCTGCAGGCCATTAGCAGTTTGGAGTCAGCCAGGACAGATGATCTGAGTTGGCTACAGGTGTATCCCATCCCATAAATGCCACAGCCAGGATGAAGGGGAAAGTCTGCTGAGAGTGAGAAGTCCTCTTGATCCTGCTCTTCCTCCTCTCTATCCCTGGAGGGACTGACTTACTATCCTGCTGCTGAGGATGCCTTCCTGCTTATTGTGACTACTGTTCGTTTGCTGGGCTAAGTATAACTTTGTAAACTTTATATTGGTACCGGTTAGGCTGTTTCATTAAATCTATTTTTATTTTGACTCACAGATCTCCTTTCCTTGTCCTCATTCCCCTTCTCTGCTTGGGAGGTGTCAATGGGTGACAGAGTAACTGCTGTAGTTTAGCCTTGGGCATGAGCTAAATGAGGCAGGACGTTATAATGCTGGTCTTGTGACTTACAGTGAATTTGAGCAAGGACTGTCAGTCACTTCATAGGACATCAAAGCAGCAGTAGATACTCATGTGCTACAGGTAGGGAAGCCTTAAAAAAATGTGGAGAAAGTCCCTAAGAAGGTGTCAATTGCACAGTTATTTGCAGTGTATGGTGGAGATACTATGACAGCAGGAGCATACTGGGCTAGTGAGAAGGTGCCGCAGGATAAACCTAATCTGAGGGCAAAGCTTCCAGTGGCAAAAGCTGGGAGAGGTGAAGGCAGCTGGTGCAGGAGGAATTGCAAGTTGTAGGAATGGCCCTTCTCATGGGGATTTCAGCAAAGATGGAGGTTACAGGGCAATTTGACTCAAGCATTGACTTGATAGGACAAGGGGAAATGGGCTTAAGTTGAAGGAGAGTAGATTTAGATTGGATTTTAGGAAGAAATTCTTCAGCACAAGGGTGGCAAGACATTGGAAGTCCTGAAAGGTGCAGCAACACAGAAAGGGAAGCCATACTGGTTGACCAGAAGGCTTCCTAATCTGACTATTCTGCCTCTGAATCTCTTCAGTTTCTTTCATTGCCCTTATTTGGAAAGGCTGTATCTTCCACTATTAAATGATCAAAAATACCAAACACTGCATTCTTTTCTCCCTTCCTATTTTTGTTTTTTGAGGTCTTAGCTCTCCTTCCTGTACAGGACTTGGCACCAGAGATTCAGTGGCAGCCATTATATGGTTTTGTGACCTGAGAATAGGATGGAAAAGTAGAAATATGGTGAGTTTTCATCCTACTGCTGGCCTAAATTTAAATTCCTGATTCTTATCTTGTGCCTTGTGGCATTTACAATCCTCCAGCAGTCAGTAGCCTTAAAGAGTTATTAACAGGATATTTTTTTTATTAGTCTGATATCAGAATTCAGCTCAAGGATTGCTTTCTAGATAGTGTGATTCTATATCTGATTTCCAAATAACTATCACTACAATTTCTTAAAAATAGAAGAAATTTTTCTTAAAGTATCTCAGTAAGATGATTAAGGAAACAGAATTTGCCAGCTTTTGTTTGAGGCAAAGTTCTGACAGTGGCTGCAGGTGCAGTAGCTACAGAGAAAGGCGAATTGGCTTGTTTAACACACCTTAGAATGACAGAAGGGACAAAGAATTCTTCAAGTGCAAAGAAAAGCAGTTGAAAGAAAAAGATAAATTGCAGTGTGAAGACAATGTCATTTCTCATCAGTAAGACACTGTGTTGGTTTTTAAACCAACAGTCTTGCGGCAGAGAAAATACAGCTTTTTTCCATTCTAAGATTGTTGCAGTGTGGTTAAATTGTTAAATACCATGTTTATTTACTGTAGTCATGTGGCTAAAAGCTGTCTCTGAACATTTATTTTAAAATCCCACTTCCAACTAGTGGTAATAGTCCTTTCAAGGTTGGAAAGTGAGGTGTCCTTTTATATACGCATTAGAAATACTTCATCTCAGGCTGTTACCTGCTGACAAAAGGCTGTAGTATCTTTGATGTATTGTACCCTAAGCTTTGGGCTTGAGGTGAAACCTGGCCAGTGCTGTAGACTCATTTGGATGAGTCAGAATGGACGTCAGTAGAAATGCACCTCCCAACAGGAGGGCAAATGCCCTGGGAAATGTGAACAGAAAGTCATAAGAAGAATACTTTTTAAAAAAGGAAATATTCAGCTCCTCCCAAGGACTCCTGGATGAGGTGAAAAGCACAACTGTCTCCAGACCAGAAAATTACTTGTCTTATCTGAGACCTTTTGTCCCTAACATTTGAAGATGGCTTATTCCCAAGTCTGCAGTAACCAAGAGTAATTTATGTATGGGGTTCAGCAAATTCACCACTGTTCAAATTTCTGTGTAGATTAAACACTTAGTTGCTCTCTAGAAGAGCAAAACTCAGCCTTTGTGTTTCCCTGTTTCCTGGTGAGCATCTCTTCCCTGTTTACATGTGGTGTATACTAGTTTGCCCGCATGGCTGATGAAATAAATTGTATGGCAGCTGATACATTCTTCATAATTTCCTTGCCAGGAGGGGATAATGCACAACGCTGATGTATGGAACTCTTTCAGTGCCCATATTCAAATACCTTGCCTACTTTCCACAACATTCTGTCTACAGCTAGTCAGGGGTTGTCCCCCTTAATCTCTGAAATAGTAGCAGTGACTCTTCTGAACTCCACTTGCTGGCCTGCATGTGAAGATCTCTTTTTCAATATCTGTTACAGTCACTGACTAGGGCAATAAACATCATCTCTTCTTTCTTGGCTTTTCACTAATACCTGGCCATGTGGTTGTCTGAATGATAGTTTGATATGACTTTTTTGGATCAATAAGCATTCTCTCAGTAGAAAATACTGATAGTGTAAAAAATTTCCTTCCTTTTCTGTAGCCTAAATCTCCCCTCTTTTACTTTAAAGCCATCATCCCTTATTCTGTCATAACAGTCTCTGCTAAAAATATGGTTCCCATCTTTCTTGTAAGCCCCCTTGAAATACCAAAAGGCCACAGTAAGGTGTCCCTGGAGCCTTCTCCAGGCTGAACAACCCCAACTCTCTCTGCATGGCTTCACAGCAGAGGGGTTCCAGTCCTCATGTCATTGTTGTGGCCTCCTACAGACCTGCTCCAACAGGTCTATGTTGGAGCTTGTGTTTGTATCTCTTGTGCTCTTTTTAATTAGGCATGTTAGTGTCTTATTATCCAAATACCCATTTGTAAACTTGGTACTTCTTTCAAGCTTCTTTTGCTAGTCTCTTTTTTGAAGGAAATACCTCTTATATCATACAGAACTGTTTAGAAATGCCATTTTTTGACAATGAAATTGCTGATGGACTCCAGCTTTAGTAAGCATAATAAGGGAACACATGGTAAAATTAGAGTTTGCATTTAAAAATATTGTGGAAGCTGATGAATGATCTTCTGAGTTTAATTTTTGAGTATGTATTTATTTTTCTCTAAAAGTTGCTCAACCCAATGCTCAAACTACTAAGCTACTCTTTAGACTTATTCTGTGTTCCATGTGTGTTAAGGCTGGTTCTAAGCTGTGCTGCATGTGTAGCAAGGGTACATATTCTTGGTACTTCCACTCCCTTGGACGTTTTGGGAAACCAACAAAGGAAAAAATGTACCTAGAGCTCTATGCTAATGTTACTATCCGGTCCGCTTATGCAACAGGGTCAATAAAAGCTAATTGAGATTGGTTTTTTGTTATCCCACTTCTCTTACTTTTCCATTGTGTCCCCTGCCAGATGTAGGTTACATTAATCTACAGCTGTCAATGCTGGTTTGCCACAGCTGTCTCTAAATCAATGAAAATGCACTGGTGTTTTCTGGGGCTCTATTTCCCAGGGCGTTGCAGTGCTCGGAGATATCTGCCTGTCAGTAACTGTATTGAGAGATAGTAAGAAGAGCAGGGCATGTACACTAATGTGCTGTATTCAGTGCATGAGCATCCTGTAGTAGGACTGTGTAAAAGTACCTAATACCATTCATAAAAATCTTGTTTGGATGATTAAAACTCAGTCTGCCTGAAATGCAGCACTTTTATCTTGTTTGCCATTACAGTTAAATGCTGGTTACAATTAAAGGGTTATCACACTAATACAGGGCTTTTATGTTTTAAAAGTCACAGAATCACTTGATTCTGTTTAATAATCTCACATTGGTTTTAACTTTTTAATTTATTTGTATATCTAGACTGTAGTATATCCTAGTGATAGGTTCAGCAACTTCTTAAGATAAAGGTTGAAGTGAAAGAAGCGAACACAGAGATACTGACTTCCCTGTTATTTCCCACTGAATTATCAGTTGTTACATTAGAAATGGTCAACATAGATAAAACCTTTATTTGGAATACTGTCTCTTACTGTTTCATGTTGACTGGTTAAAAATAACTGACTTTTTGAACTTCTGGAGCTCAACCAACTGCTGTACTTAAAGCCTGTATTTAACAATTGTATAGGACTAGGTTTGCAGTGATGTGGTGTTTACCTTGCTTCTTAGTTCTTCCTTGTGTCCCTCATTAAATGTAGGTTACATACACATCTTGATGTAAATGTTTATCTGTATGTTATTCCCCCCAAATCAATAGCAAAGTGTATTTTGTCTATTCCACACATTCTGTAGGGACCTATAGGGGCTGCATCTCAGTGGAATTCCAACCCCCCCGAGTGCCTTTTTTGAGTCCTCGGTTTTTAATGTAAACTTCAAGTCCTAATACTAGCCATGGAACTGAAGACGTGGTCTCTAGGACAAATTCAGCTTCAGTACCAATTTTCAGTTAATACCACTGATGCAGATGGCCTTGGGAATGCTAGGGCTGACGAGGTGCAAATTCTGATCTTGTTTGTACTGGTTTATGGGGACCTGATGTAGACACTTATTCAGAGTTTTTTTCTCTGTAGCCTTCTGCACTGAACAGACAACCTGCAAATCCCTTTTAGGCAAATCAACAGAAGACACACAGTAGCTATCATGGTTTCTGAAATACAACATTTTGGAAAGAGTCTTAAGCTGTTGATCAGTAACAAACTGGACATGTAGAAAAAGCTTTTGTTTGCAACTACTTGACAAACCAGAAATACTGGCATTTCTCTGGTCTTTCACGCTTTCTGCTGCAAATAGAAATACTCAGTGTCATCCACAAATTGCTGTTGTGTGCCAGTTCAGATTCAGTGTCCAATTCAGAGTTGACCCAGTGTGAAAATCTGTGGCGTTTAAGACTAAACTTTCTAATTATCAATGTTCATAAGGTTATTGATGGGAAGGAAAAGACAGTGCAAAAGGGAAGTAAAATACTAAATTAAGTGCTTCTTGAGTCAAACAGCTGAAAATTGCCAACTGCATTCATGCCCAAACCTTTCTAAAGATTTGGGTGTGCATATTGTTTTTTTTTTTTTCCAGTGCTAATATTTCAAGTCTGGATGAGACAGGAATGGAAGAATTGTATCAGTAGCACCTATTGATACCAGCTGTTTTGATGACATTAAACTAAACTGAGCTTTCAGTCTCATTGGAGCATAACTCTTGGAGCTGTAATCTAGTAGAAATATATAAGGGAAAGGAAATCAATGGCCTCGTTGTGAAAATTAATCTTTGCCTGCGTTTCCAAGGCAACATAGATAAGGAAAAGTAATAGCTGCCATGCTTAGAGAATTGGTTCATCATACTCGCTGGGAAAATTGCTCTAGCAAAATCAAAAAGGTTCTATAGCAAAAAAAAAAAAAGGCCTCTCTAGCAGAAGAGATATCAGCTATCTGTTTAAATGCCACTGAACCTTCAAATGTGAAGAAGCATAAATATAGCAAAACCTAGGACTTGCCCATGTTAGTCACTCTGAAGTAAAATAATTTACCATGTGGATACTTTTAATTATATGTGGAGTAGTTCTCGTGCAGAGGAAGGTGTATTTACTGTGAGCAAAGACTGTTCACAGTGAATACAGGGGGACAAGAATTTCAAGCACAATATCAGTTTTGTTGTTTGAGTTTTTTGTAGACATTTTAATAGTTTAAGAATAAATATTTGTCTTTTGACATGTTTGCAGTATTTAGGGTCTAACTGAAATAAACAATACCAAAAAGCTGGGGAAGATGATCTTTGTAGCTTAATCCTTACCTAATAAGGGCCCTGATAAGACTATTATTTAGGGTTTTATAGTTATATTTACAAATCCTGGTCAGTAGATTGGCTTTCACACTTGAAAGAGTGTATTTGGCAACAGTTGCATTACTGCTAAGGTCAGCTCACCTGTTTGGTTCACGACAAGTTAACAGGAATACCAAAAGTTGATAGAAATATTGCCATTGATGCAGTGAAGCTTCTGGAAGTATTTCACCACTTAAAATCCCACTGGCAAGGTCTTGCTGACCTGTATTTTAAGATAATCTCATGGGGTTGGTTTGTTTGATTGCTTTTAACCTTTCCTAGACTATTTTAATGACTATTCCTAAACTAACAGGTTCTGTTCTTACTTCTCTTAAACAAAACAAAACAAAAAAGCCTGTTCCAAAACATTCTCATAAAATAGGTGCAAACAGGATCCAATGCTTAAACACTGAAGTAGAAGTGAAAGATCTGGAGAGGGGCTTAATATAAAACTACCTCCAGATGTGTGCTTTCAGATGGTTCTCCCAACTCACCCTTAGTTTTCTTCACCAGGAACAATGTCCCTCACTTTCTCTGAGTGAAACAGTAGAACTGATCCCTCTCCTGGATCAATATCTGTTCCCTATATTTATTGCATGGTTTCTTATAATAAAAGAAAGAGAAATAAAGCTAATATGCTTCTGATTGTTTCCTATTGATTTAAGATTGCATAATCAAGCACTAGCAACAGCAGTGATGGGCCAGTCGGAAGCTTTCAAGAAAAAAATTGAACTTGTCTGATGGAGTAAGATGAGGATACAACAGGTTTTATGATATGTATTCTTTTCTTGGGCATTGCAGTTTGTGGCTGAAGGTCCCTGAAAAATCAATTTTCTTCTATAGAAGTATGAAGGACGAATCCTTAGGGAAGCCTTTATTCTCCTGTGTAATTTTTTATGATAAAACAACTGTTTGAAAGTTAATGGCTGTTCTTACATTTATAAGTAGATTAAAAAAAAAAAAATCTTGCATTCTTCCTTGCTACCCCTCTACTATTTCTTTATTATTATTTTTTCAATGAAGGTCACAAGATAATGTTGAGGACTCTTATTTTCCTTTGCATGTTTTCCTCGACATCATTACTTTTACAACTTGAAACAACAGTTGGGAAAGGGTTTTTTGGAAAAAGAGGTGAAAAAGTGGCAAACCGTTGTTCTCATTATTTTTGAGGGTAAGAAAACACTTAAATAGAAATATGAATACCTTTGTATTTTTGCTAAAACCTTATCTGATGCAAAACTTGGTGTATTTTGAGACATCTGCAAGCCTAACTTTCTGTTGGAAATCTTTCAGCTGAAGAACCTTCAGAAAGAAGTTCTTTGTGTGGTTTGCATTGGGTATTCTTCACATTGGTAACCAGACAGAGTTCAAATTCATGCGGATGCTTTAGCGTGATTTTCCATCTCTGAAGTCATTAGTGACTTAGGGTGACTTAGGGATGTCAGTTCAGGGAGCTCAACAGTGGATTACTAAAAGGGTGACCTTATTCCAACTGTCCCTCTCCTGTTCTATCAGAACTCCCTTTAGTGCTCTCGCTGACAAATTATTAGTCAACAATATTGGCAGCAGCTGAGTTGTCCTTTTACCTGTAAAAGGTTGGACTATAACAAGCAGGCAATGTGGAAGTGGTTATATTTATATACATCACCCTTCTATAAGTAACTATAGGATTTGAGTCTTGTGTGGTCACGTTTGCAAAATGTCATTAATAATGTATATAGATTTTAAGTAGTTGACAACGTGACTTGGGGGGGGTAGGGGGTGTTGTGCTATTTTGTGTGCCTGTTTATTTCTAATTGAATAGAAATCCCATTCGTAATGGGATTACAGTAATTGCCAAGAATGCCTGTGGGCTTTTAGAGCATTGACTTTGACATCACTGAACATGGAAACTGGGATGCTTGCTTGTTGTGGCTTGTGGAACAGAAGTGTGAATAATTGAGTCTTTAATGTACCAGGCTTATTATTATTAGCTGTAGCTGGGAAGATATTTGGTGGATATGAGCAGGGTGTGCATGTATAGGAAGGAAGGGGGTGAAAGAAGAATGGGGGGGAGGGGTGAGGGGGCAGTAGGAATGAAAGTACAGCAAAGGGCCAAGTGTGTGTGTCTGTGCCTTCCTGTGCATGCTTCAGGCCTGGGCAAAGTGAGGAGTTCTCTCAACCAGTGTAGTGTAATGCCTAATAAAGAGCCTTCCAAACAAGGCTCTTTGAGACAACAGCAAGGTAATAGATCTAAAGATCCAGATTACCTTACATGACCCGGGTGATGTAGCTGCTTTGCCAAAGCCAAGAGCTTAGGGATCAAAGGAGACATTAGCTGTACAAAGGTCTTCCTGAAAGACCGGAGGGGAGAGGTTGTTGACTGCAGTGAGATGACACGTACTGATTGAGTTCCTTGGTAAGCAGGGTGTTGTTTTGATTTAAAAAAAAAAAGACCAGGATTAGGCAGTTTAATGTGGGTATTTGACAGAATTGTCACCCACAAGGAAGGTGCTAGGAGTGTGCATCTTGGTAGTTTTGCTCTGTCTTTTACTTTGGCAAATCAACCCCATGTCACAGTGATCAACTCACTTGTGTAAAACGGCAAACTCTTTCTGCCTAACAGTATCCAAAGAACAACAGTATTTGCCAGTCCTGTAAAACATCACAACTGTACCACCAACCAGGCTTATAACCACCTGGGTCACTTCGACTTCCCCTGGAAAAATAAGAGAAGTGGATTTCTGACTTCAGAGCCCTCAACTTTTAGTTTGATTATGAAAGATTGTTTAATTTTACCACATGCACTAAGGAAGCTGTTCTGTAGTAAGGGAATAGAAGCTGGTAGAGGGAACCACAAACTGAGTGCTAGTTGACAATCAGCTATTGTGGGCAAGAAGGGAAATATGAGTGTGAAATAAGGAGTTAAAAAGTGCAGTGATGTATCTGCCCTGCTTGGCAGTAGTAGCACCTTGACTGGACTCAGCTTTGGATGTTACATTCTGGGAGCAACAGGTACTGGCTGGAAAGCAATCAGAGGGATGCTGTAGTGTCAGATCTAAGACCTACAGTTCTTAGGGAAAGATTAAAACAACCCCGATTCTTTCAGTTTAAAAGCAACTGAAGGAAGGAGAGTGGGACATAAATCTACAAGACCGTAAGTGGCTGCTGAAAAAAGAAAAAAACAACCAAACCACAATACGTCCTCGGTGGACAAGACAAAGACTAATTAAATTAAGGGAGATTTGGGTTGTGTTTTGTAAAAGCTCTTCCAGTGGTAAATGTGATCGAGATTCTTGGAGGAAAAACCTAAACCCAAACACATAGGGAGAGTGTGGAATCTTTTACCATTAGAGGGTTTTAAAAATAAGTTAGAAAAATAACTGGAAGCAACTGTATTGACAGAACAGATCCTGTGGGTCAGAGGGTAGATAAGATAGTCTCTTTAGGGTCCTGTTTCTTTGCTCTTTCATGCACTTTTTGATTTGCCAAGACAGCTTTAAGTTCTGATCCCATCCTCCAAAGCACCTGTAATTGCTTTACAAGTTTTGTAAATCAACTTTGTCTATTATCATCCCAGTCATTAGATTAAGATGATCCCACTTGCAACACTCTTTGGATTTGATAATAAATCTTCCATTGATGGCTACATTTGGAGAGGATTTTTTTTTTCATTGAGTTGTACATCTGTGGTTTGGTAGCTGCACCCTGAGCAATAGCTCCTTATGAGAATGTCTTGTGGGAATGGGCCTTGCCAAGTGAGGGAAGAGACCTCTGTGGCTTCCCCTTCTGCAACTGGACCGCTTGTCCCATCCAAGGAAGTAAGTACGTAGCTTTGACATAGCCTGTTGTCTTTTTTTTAATCTACCTGTCACCTTGCTCCGTATCTGTTTGTGCACGAGTTTTCAAGTGATTAGAGGTTGGCTGACCAATACATTACCTCAGATTTCCTTTTGCCCTTTTAAAAGACAGGGATGTATTTACTCAACACGCTGCCAATCAAATCCTGTTTTAGCAAGCTTGGGTAAACAGCCTGTATCTCTGCAAGGACACAACACATATTGTGCTTCATTGGAGAGGCCCCGTCTGGTGAACTGTGTAAAATAAGGGAATGGTTTAGCCCAGCTCTTTGCAGGATGTGCCACACAGAGTGGTGTTCTGGATGGGACAGAGGAGAGTCCAAGACTCCACAAATGTTTTAAGTGCACAGTGGCTGTACACACTTTTAGGGCAAAGTAACCAAAACTTGTGTTGGTTTCTGCTCTGCTGTAAATATTTAAAAGGAAATACGAGTGTTTACAAGTTCCAGGAGTGGATCTGACACTTTCAAGAGCTCAGTCTTGATTCAAACTGAAAACAAAGCACAAAGAGGAGGGGCAGTTGTTAGCTGCCCTCCTGACTGTGGGGAAAAATGACCTTTACAGATGACAGGTCTCTGCCTGCCTTGCTCTTTTTCCCCAGGTGGGTAGCCCACTTGGTAGCAGGCTTTCAAACGTGTGTGGCAGGAGGGGGGTGTCTGCTCAGCTTTGAGTAAACAAGATGCAACCATTGCTCCCTGGATGCCTGCCATCATGGCCTTAAACAAGTGAAAACAGAAATTCCTGTCTTTGAGCCTGTACCTTCTCTTTCCCAGCAGGTTTTTTATGAACTTGCTTATGTTGTGGCCAGGTTGAAATCAGGATATGGGTCATTAAAACAAATATATTTCAGGTGATTAAAAACATTAACATGATGTTAGCAGAATGAGTAGGTTAAGTGTGAAGCTGAGGGAACACTCTGTGCAGCCTTGAGGAGGGTCACAGAAACAGGCTATTCCCTTAGTACCTCTGCAAAACTATTTGTACTGCTTATCTATTGTATACAAAACAAGTGGTAGGTAGCACAGCTCAATGAGCATTAAAGTAGCACCAGATTTTTGTCGTTCATCAGATTTTAGTTTACTTTCCAAGTGTCCCAAACAAGAAGCTGGGTAAAGATGTGGAAATGCAAGGTTTCCATCCATCTCTACCTAGCTGTAGAGGGTAGCCTTGTAGAAGTTTCTATAAAATACAATCAACTTGCTAGTGGTTTGAGGAAATACTTCCTATAAACAAAGAGTGGGACCAGAGGAAGGCTACAAAGGCTCCAGGGAGACCTTATTGTGGCCTTCCAGTATCTGAAGGGGGTGTACAAGAAACTTTGGGTTTACAATAAAGGCCGATAGTGATAGGATGAGAGGTAATAGCCACAAATTGGAAGAGGGGAGATTTAGATTAGAAATTAGGAAGTTCTTCACTTTGAGGGTGTTGAGACACTGGAATAGGCTGATCAGGGAAGCTGTGGATGTTCCATCACTGGGTGTGTTCAAGACTGGGTTGGATGGGGCTTTGAACCATCCAGTCTAGTGGGAGGTGTCCCTGCCCATGGCAGGGGGATTGGAACTAGATGATCTTTATGATTCTTGCTATAATATGCTTATTCTATGAGCATATATAATATGCTTATTCTATGATCCTTGCTATAATATGTAGGTGTTTTTAGATTTTTAAAATTGTTTTTGTATACCTGCCTACTTCTTCATTTCTCCCCATAGTACAACCACCTAAGGCCAAACCAAGAAGCTGTTTCCCCACAAGATGCATGTGGTGTCCTTAGGGCCGCCCAGCTCTTGCTCCTAGGCTGCCAAAAAAGAAGCAACTGCCAAATGTTGTGGAAACCTGCTGCTGCTCCTGGCCTGGGAGACGTTGTTTGTCATTGCTGCCCAGCTTGTCCTCTGCCTTGCTTCCTTTCCTTTAGTGCTACAGCCTTAACTGAATTTCCTTAGTCTTTCCTACATCTTGGGATGGTAGGAAGTGAGGATGACTCTCCACCAACAGTTTTACATGTATCACATGTACATCAGTTGATTGTCTACTGTGATATACACAGTAGTTTCTGCTGTGATCAAAGATACTATCTGCTGCCAGATGCCCAAAGAGCTAAGTAGCATTTTTGTGTGTAACTCTATAGTGTAGGTGTTTGACACCCTATTTTTTGGGAAACAAAGTCAACTATAGACACATGTGTCTATAGAAAGTTCTTGGACAAGAGGTCTGTGTTCAGGCTTGCCTGAAAGACATATGAGGAGAAGCAGTGACCAGACTCAGCCTGGATCCAGAGAAAAATAATATGAGGCACAGATAGATATACTTGCATCAGTACTGACTGTCTGGAGCGGGTCTGGACCAGGCTCAGCTAGAAAAGGTACTTACCATGCATGCTCAAGATGTTTTTCAATATGATCAGCCATTGGCAGCATATGCTGTTGGCTCAGTTTCATATGGAAACACTTCCATGGCTCACTGATCTTGTTCTGGAATGACCTATCAATGTGTAAACCAAGCCTGGACTGTACTTTGAATGCTCCAAAGGAGGTCATTAAGACTGCAGTTGATTAAAAATTTACTTGTGTAAATGGCATAACACATTATTATAGACCACGTGTACAAGTCAGATAAGGCAGAAAGACAAAATACATGAGGCTTTCCTTAAGGAAGTATCAGTATTTGCTGTGCTAAAGAAAAATAACTCTGCAAACTTGCTTCATGAGAAGTGAGCTGTTGCAAGACTGTAAATTTAATTAGCTATATAAAGATTCCTTTTATTACACAAGTACAAACCTAAAGCAAACTGAGGATTACAGAGGAAATCCCTTAACTTGCAGATGGAGCCTCTAATGTCCTGCTTCTTTTATCTGTTATGTGAATATGTTGGGTAGTAAATCAGTGTTAACAGCACCTTTTGAAAGGTATTCTTCACCATTTCTTAGCCAAAGTCTGGCATAAAGCTTCAAAAATACGTCAGTGGGTACTTCATGACAGCCAGTGGCTTTACAAAAACCAGCCTCAGTGTCCATTTTGTCAGTGTTTGTAAGGTAGGATGTCCTGAAAGCCTTGTGTCCAGCTGCTGGATGTCCTGAAAGCCTCATATCTGGCTGCTGAAACTCCTGTTCATTCTTTACTTGATATTTACTGTCTTTAAGCCTATAGAGGTGCTGAAAATGAATATTAGACTGGTGACTAGGGTGAAGATCAGGCACAGACAGCCACAGGAGCTCAGTTTGGTCACTGATAATCCCAAACTGGTTTCTCTGGCAGACTGAGCTCTTGGGGTGGAAGTGGACATATGGGAAGGGTGTTCCTCAGCACTCAGGTGGAAGGTTATGGAGCCCACTCCAATTTGCATTCCTTGAGCCTGAAAATTAAATCTAAAGCTGGAAGGAGTGCTCCTGGGGTGGTCCTGCTTTGTGGTTGTTTGTGCACCTACTTTGAGCAGAGGCAGTTGAAAAATCTCATTTAAAAGCCTGCACTTATGTTCAAATGCAGAAAGAGACTTGGTTGTTGATCTGAATTCAGGATCAAAACTATCTCTGTCTTAAATCCTGCTTGGAGCCTTAACTTTTTAAGATTATTATTTTTTTTTTAATATCTGTCCCTGAAGAGCCCAGTAAAGTGAGGAAGACCAATGCTGAAAGCTCTGCACACAGTGCTCCTGATCAGATCCTTTTCTATTTATAAAGTTAAATAGAAAAAGGCAGAAATTTGTGTGGGAGTCTAGGGTCTTACTGCATTAATGCCCTCGGAGAAAGAACAAATAGAGTTCAGAGAAATTAAATGTTTGCAGACTTAGTTTAGTGGCCTAAATTAAATTAGAATTCCAAATGACTGGCCCTAATTTATTATGATCATAATACAGTGAAGTTTTTTTTCTCACAGCAAATTTTTTGTTTGTTTTATTGATATAAATGACTGTGGTGTTCCCAGAAGGAAAATAATTTTGGAGTCTAATGCTTTCTTTTAGAATAGTGCACTGAAATCTCTCATGGGGTTACTCTGCTGATAGGCCTTGCTGTCTTTGGGAAGAAATGATTCGTTCAGCTGAAGCACAAGTCCAGAAAAATGGGCTATGAACAATTTCTCTGAACTGATGTTAGCTGAATTTAAACAATGTTATTGAGGGTGGAAAGGAAAGAACATTGTGATTTTTTTTTTTTCTTAATCAATTACACTGAGCAGAAATAATATAAAAATCACAGATCTGGGGAGATTTATAGTCCTGCTCTTCTCCCATCTTTCTGCAACTTTCAGAGAATCCTAAGCTTGTGAAGATGTGGGCTAGAGACTGGGCTACTGATGATTTTTCTGGAAAAGCTTTTCATTTAGAATCACATTTTTCCTAACTAGAAATAGAAGCAACTCAGATTAGAAATAATTTGGTGTTTAATACTTGGGGTGTTATTAAATGATTGGTTTTGTCCTGGCAAGAGCTTTCTGTTTTGCTGTTGGTGATTTATTTTATTATGGATTGCAGTGTTAATAATTTACAAGGTTACCTGGTGAACGGAATAGATGTTTCCATTCAACATTTTCAAAAGAAAACAAAACAAATCAACATCTGAGACTGCGAAACACAGGGGCATCGATTCATCTGCAAGAGCTGACAATAAACAAATGACTCACACAGAAATGCAAGAGCTTGCTTCCAACATTTGGAGAGCTGCTCAAGCAGTATTACTGTGTGTGAGTATCCCAGAACCTACTGCACTGCTTCTTGAGCCTTAAAGGCTTCACCAATTATATTGTTTTACACAATAACCACCCAGTGTTGCTCTTTAACCTGGGCTTTGGTGAAAGAGGCCACTTTTCCACTTGCACTGTGACATATTCTTTCCGCGTTTATCTTTTGTAGGGTTGTTTCCCTCCTCATTTACATGTAGAGTATTGGCATTTGGACAGAATGACAGCTTTTAACACTTGTAAGAAGCAAAGCCAAACACCCAACATAAAAAATGAAATCAAATGCCATGTAGATTGGAGGTGCAACTCGTGAATACTTGTTCGTGACCCTTTTGTAGGTTTATTCTGGCACTGATCAAATTGCCTAAAGGACTGTTCATTTTAGGTTTCATGGGTTTGTGTAAATATAAGTCATGACTTTTGGCCTTATCACTGAAATCAACCTTTGGAGAAGGTGGGAGTAATAGGAATCCAAGAGGAAAAAAAAAAACCATTTCCTGGCCAGTAGGCACATCTGCAATGCTTTACTAGGACTCCAGCTCTCCCTTTTAACCTGTTCCTATAATGAAAAGCATCAGGGGAAGACAGCAGTACTAGAGCTTTATTGTCCTCAGGGGAAATATATTGTAAAGCACATAATGACTCTGAGCTGCAGCAGAGTGGCTTGTTTTGCAGGAGTTCTATGTCTGTTGCCCCTTGTCTGTCCATGAGGGGTTTTATGATCTTTGATGATGCATTCATTCTGTGCAAGATGGAATTTCTTAACCCCCTCTAAACCGATTAAAAATGTTTTCAGGTACATCTTCCTTACTCTGTATATATGTACATCTTGGTTTTACTTACCTTTACTGCTAGAACAAATGTTTCACTGCTCACCAGTCTTAATTGTGCAGGTTGTGGGTACATGAAACTGATCTAGAGCCAAATCTCTTTAGCAAGTGTCTTAATAAAACCTAACAAACAAAACCAATCAAAAAATCCAAAACAAACAAAAACAACCCACCACCCCCTGAAAAACCCCAAACAACAACAAAAAAACCTAAACCAACCAACCACACACCAAAACAAACCAACCCACCAAAACCCAGAACTGGGATCTGAGCATCACTGAACACAACAGCAACTAGTTTTTGACTCTAGTTATGGATCCCAAATTCAGGGCTAGACCCCCTTTGTATTTTCTTGAACTGTTACAATGCAAACACCTCTATCTGGTTCAGGCTGGTTTTAAGGACCATTAGTATCATATGAAGCATGTTAAGTGTTACCCAGAACAGAAGACTGTGCTGAATACTTCATCTGCATATCTGCTTTTAACAGAAGTTGATGTGCTTGGCAAGGTTGCTGTGTTGCTGTGTTTTACTCCTATGACATTAGCCAAGCTTTATATATATACATATTTTTTACTTTTGCATACCAATGTCATACCTGAAGTTACTCCTGCAGGTAAAAAAATTACCCTATATTCATCTGGTTTAAGAACAAGTAAACCTGAAACTGCACAGGGAATCCAGATGACAGGAAAATGGGCTCTTAATTGAAATTGGTTTTCCTCCTGCTTGTGCTGAGGCTAGAATCCAGTGTTGCAATGGTGGGCACTTATAATTTAGAAGCTCATTTTAGTAGTCATGAGGATTTGTGCCAGCTCAGTTCCTTCTAGAGACAAATTAAAAAAAAAAAATAAAAAAAAATTCAATGCCTTGCTTCTTATCCCTCCTTGCCCTTGGTTAGGATTGTGTATCATCTATTGCTTTTTTCAAACATTTTTGGAAACAATTAAGCCAAAAGTGCAAAACCAAACTCTATCCCCTCAAAACAGACACTACAAATATCAGGAGTCTGAGTTATCTTCAGTGGAATATTCCCACAAGCATAGCATTTTCCTGAAGTTCAGTGTGCATACATGTGAAATGTAGGAACAGTGTTAGGTATGGCATAATAACTGAGATTAAACTGCACATCTAGGATTCAGATCTATGCAATATCTTGATCTGAGTTTCTCTGCAAGCCTAAATTTTATTTGTCCTGTAGTCAGAGTTATTCTTGGAAGGATTGAGAGTTGTGTCTATCCTGAATCCAATCAACATTTTCTTGTGTGGCCACAGGGGATAATGAACATCAGATGATGATTTAATTGGTAAGAGATACCCATGTATACTTTTGTATCAAGATTAAAACATTGTGGCCCTTAAGAGGCCATCTCCTGCTGCTCTCTCTGATTTGAGGCTGTGCAAGATCCATCACAGCAGAAGTTCTTGTTTCCATGCTTTAAAACTGTGTCTGGGAACACTTCTGCTCTCTCATAGTAACATGAGTTTTGTTTTCTCTCCATTGCCTTAAACCTGGCAGTGGCTAACTGGAGCTGAGTGCTGGGACTACAGCAGGAGACAGAACAAATAAAACCCACCCCATTTCTTGGAAAACTTGTGCACATGAGCATGTGGCACAGAGGCACATAAACACACACGTATCTACGGGTCCTGGGTCCAGATCTAAATGAGAACACAAGGACATGTCCAGCTCCATTTTATTGCTTGCAAGGGCTCAAGGTGCCACAGTGTAAATAATTTAATATATTTCCCTCTGTTACAGTATTCTGGTAGATGAATAGTTTAATATACCCAATTTTAAGGGCCAACACAATTTTGACAATTGTCAAAAATTCTAAACTAAAAAAACCTGTTGTCTTTTTTCCATTATGTAGATGATAAAAATAATATATGCTATTGAGCTGACTAGTGCTAGTGATCTCCTAAATATACTGCTATATAGTTCATAAGAAAATATTGTGAGATTGGAGCAAGGCTAAAAATTCAGTAGAAAAAGGATGTATATGATACATGACTTTATTATGATGATACATCACTGATATGTATTAAGTCCCGTTATAGACCATCTTTTTTAACTATAGAAGAATAATATGAATGAAGTTAAATGACAAAACAAGAGGGGTTTTTGTCATTTATATATTAAAAGGTTTAAAGCTTTGTTCAAGCTGGATTTCTCCATTTATGATGGAATAATTTGACACTAGAATCTTATATCCATACAAATATAATAATGCATATAAATTCAAGACTAAGTTGGACAGGGCTTTGAGCAACCTGGTCTGGTGGGAGGTGTCCCTGCCAATGGCAAGGGAGTTGGAACTAGATGATATTTAAGGTCCCTTCTAACCCAAATAATTCTGTGATTCTACGATTTTATCAAGTAGTAGGTCAATGGCAATAGTGATATCCTGGCATTGCTTGATCTGAGAGACAGTCTATAAACTCTGATCCTTCATAATGGTGAGCTAACCCCAGTCCTATATCAGGAGTTTAGTGTAAGCTATTTGTGCAAGACATTACCTTATGGAGCCGATTGAAACCTTAGGTCATTGTTCCAATCACTATGACTGCAAGATAATAACTACAAACAAGTAGAAAGGTAATAGCCTAGAGAAGAAACTGAGTTTATCAGAGGGAATTTCACTTGAATAAATACTTCACAAAGGGCAAAATAATTAAGATAGTCTGGGAGACTTATGAGGAGTCTTTCTGGAATAATATTTAGTCCTAATCCTGCCAGCCTTTGGTCACATAAATAGTGCTGCCTTACACAAGTAGTGTCACCTGACGTCAATAAAATGATTTGCAGTGGAAAGGATTGTTCACATCACTATGGGTTTGAACGTTTACTTTAATTAGGCTCTTCCCCACTCCCCCCAGATGTCAAGAATAGCTTCCTCAGTATTTTTTTTTTCCACACCCATTTTGCTCCACACAGTAGCTAAGGTACATAATTGCACCCAGTTTTATAGTCTATTTTAATGCCAGGTAACTATACCAGCTATTAAAACCATTTACACCGAGTCACAGGGACGAGTATAAGGGGTCCCAGGTGTTCTTAACATCTTGGATTTAGCAATAGTGATTTGATTTAATTTAAATTTACTAAATTTAAAATTATTAAATCTTAAAAAAGGTTTAGTCTTTCCAAAGATGTGAGATGGTAGTTGTGCAAACAGTAGAATGGGAATTTGTTGATATTCTTTCTTCCTCATCTTGGTTTAACCTTTCTGTGTGTGGCTTGTTTGGAGACTATAAAGGGAAAGAAATATACACTGAGGTCTTCATAGTTGCTTTTTCAAGCAACCTGCAGGGCTTCAAATACACTGTGAAAGTTTGGGAGCACTAAGTTTACCTGACAACTTTGAAAACAAAAGATAAAATACAGACAATTAGGGTTTGTATCTTGCTGTTTAAAATCTGGGGCCCAGGACTTCTGAATACTTCATTAGCTTTGAGGGATACTCTGCCAGCATCATGTATTCATAGTTTAAAAAGAATAAAAATCCCACCCTAGCAGGAAATGAATTTTCTGGTCAGAGAGGTAAATAGACTTTCCTGCTAAGGTCTCTAAGGCAGATGCCTTGAGTAGCTCAGGAGACTATAATGATTATATAGAGAGCTTCAGCTCCTAGGTTTAGCTAAGAATAGCTGGTTTGTGTAACAAAATAATCTGTAGCTTTTCTGTTCTTCCCATACTTCAGTCCAGAAACTGGGTGGACAAGTAGGGACTTTCCTCCTCATGGGAAACTCCTGTAGAAAAACTTGCACTGGATTCCACCATGGTGTAGGTTTTATGTCTGGGAATTCTTTCCAGCTGAACCCTAGCTCAACCACTAAGTAAAAATAAAGATAAGTGTTTCTCTATCAAAACAGGTTGAGCTTCTAGAAAATGAACAAACCAGTCCTTGGAGCAAGTAGTAAAAAAGAACAACAACATATTTTGAAGAAATCAGGGTAATGAGGGTAATTCACTGCTCTATACAAGGATCCCAGCTCTCTGTGTTACTGGCTTCTAACATTTTGTCATCATTTTCCCCTTTCCATGAGTGTTCTTACTGATGGTAGTTATTCAACTAGTGCCATTTGCTGCCGTTCCCTTCTTTTGTTTGAATGACCCATATGTATCACCAGAGGAGGTTTTTTTTCTTTCAGCCTTTGTTAGCGGCAAGCCTTTGAACTTCCACCCCATTCATAGCAACCGCAGTCGGCTGTCCAAGCTGATCTGCTGAATGCTGTTGTAGGTGACTTTATGTTTGAATGCAGATTATTAAGTGGTTTATCAGTCCTTTGGATGTGACTAAACAAAACCCAGTATCTTTGCCCACCATTGTGGTGCAAGTTGTTGTGTGCACCCAAGTCATCCTTAGGATGGAAAAACCTCGGGAGCTTCATGGAAACAAGTCAGAAAAAAAATCTACTGCTGTCTCTCCTAAAAAGCACCTTGAAAGGTCTCTTCTTTCAATGCCACTGAATTAGGCCTGCTAAAAGGGAAAACCCACGTGCATAGAGTGGCATTTAGCTCCTGCTCTCCAGAGATACTCTGCTGGTTCTTGTGTTGGACAGTAGAGCCTGGGCTGTCAAACAACCCTTGCACGGTGCCTTGTCCTGTATCGCTTAGAGTTCGTATGTGTGCTTAGCACCAGCCTGTGCTGGGTGCAATCATTGCCTTATGCAGTCTCTAGGAGACAGAAGACCTTCAGGTTCCCGGGTGGCAGGAATCTCTCCTCTCTCTGACACTTGTCCAGGAGTGACAGAGCAGGCTTGCACATGTGTACAGCTCAAAACTGCCCAGTGTGGGAGAAAGGAGAAGCCATTGCTGCCTCTTCTCCCACTCTCCTGAAGAAATAACTTCTGTATTAAGGACCATTGTAAGAGATGTGTCTGCTTTGCTGCTGCCCAGCACGTCAACCAGCTCCTTGTGTCATTAGAGATCGCATGAACTCAGTCTGGGCTTGGGCCTTACACCTTTCTGGGCTTGATAAGAGAGCTGAAACAATGTTCATAAATTGCAAGTGAGGACTGATTGCTTCCTCAGTTGTTTACTTTGCTGAAGATAAACAGGAGTTGTTACCTGAACTTGCTATTTTGGTTCTTCTATAGAAAGAAGGTGCAAGTTGAGCAAGAGAAAGCAGTATATTCTACTGATAACTATAGCAGTGATTTTCTTTTTAACCCACTTATGTAGAATTTCTTAATCCAACGCAGGCAGAAAGTCTCGTTCAAACGTTTTTTTTTTTTTCCCAAAATCTCACTCGCTGTGCTACAGTAAAGGTTATTTATTTTCCAAACAATAACAATGTGTATTTATCAATTGTAACTACAATGACCTTGAACTTCATTTGTAATGAATAACAAAAGTCAGCAGAATACAAACTCTTGATAATCTATAAAAAATAAAAATAAAAAAAAGGTTAAGTAAGGAACACACATAAAACCAGGTAATAATAGTTTAAAGGCTCCTGTTCTTACTATTTATACTGTTACTGGGAGCTAAACAAAGTTAATATAGCCTTTCATTCAAAATTAAGTCTGAGGTTTTTTCTTAACTAGAGAAGGACAAAGATAAGCAAAATGGAAAAAAAAAAAAAAGTCAAATGAAGGTCAGAGAATTAGTCCAATGTACAAAGAAGGTTATCCATAGGATATTGAACAGTGTCTGTTGAGGGGGAGGGAGAGGCCAAGTGTCAGCATGGAAATTAAGAAAAATATGAAAACTTTATCGGAATTGGTTTATTAACTTGCTGCAATATGCTTGCCCACTTCTTGCTTCCTTTTCATAATCCAGGTCTAACTGGTTAATTACTGTACATGGTGGTTGCCTCTGGCTTTGTTCTTGTGGTTGACTGCATTTTTAATTGTCAAGGGCATCTACAATGCTGTCTTGGTAGCGTTTTGGTCTGTAGTTACTAAAATAGATAAACATAAGTGGAAAGTCTACTTGGAAAAAACTCTGTTATGCACAGAGAGTGAATTTATAAGCTTCACTCTTGAATAAGTCTGAGCAATTAACTCTGAATTTGCATTCTGCAACATTTCTTACAAATTACTTATCAAATCAGGGAGCAAGAACAAATGTAAGGGACTTGGAGCCAAACTTACTTAAATTGTACCTTGAGAAATCAATTTTGACTAGCAAGCCAATATGTAAAACAGGCTTATCAAAAACCAAAATTAAATATACTTTAAATTTACAAACATCAAAGAAAATATCAAGCAGACACACAGCAAAGAAGACTGACTGACACACTGTTGGCTGAGCTGGGCAGCCAAGGTTTCACTGAGCTGTGTGCAGCACTGAACAGGAGGCAAAGTCTAAAATCAAGCTGGACAGTTGCAGAGCCTCTCCGCTCTGCCATGAGGACACAGCCAAGCAAAGCGCTGTTTTACACGTATGTTTGCTGTGCACTCCCTCTTCTGGATAATCGTGTAGTGGCTGTGCTGGGGGAGCTCCCTCCCTGCTCTGCTGAGCCTGAAAAATCATCAGGACTGAAATTATGGCTGCATACCTGCAGTTACTGGACTGTGCTTGCTCAGAACAGGAGCAAGCCATTAGAAAGAGTGTGGTCAGCAGAACTAGGGCAGGGATCATCCCTCGGTATTCGGCACTGAGGAGATGGGACCTTGAATCCTGGGTTCGGTTTTGGGCTCCTCACTCCCAGAAGGACATTGTGGGGTTGGAGCATGGCCAGAGAAGGGCAACAAAGCTGGGGAAGGGTCTAGAGCACAAGTGTTGTGAGGAGTGGCTGAGACACCTTGGGTTGTTTAGCCTAGAGAATAGGAGGCTCAGGGGAGACCTTCTCGCTCTCCACAACTCCCTGAAAGGAGGTCAGAACCAGGTGGGGTCAGTCTCTTCTTTAAAGGAATAAGTGACAGGACTAGAGGCAATGGCCTCAAGTTGTGCCAGAGGAGGTTTAGGTTGATATTAGGAAAAATTTCTTCATTGAAAGGGTGGTCAAGGCCTGTCCCAGGCTGCCTAGCACAATGGTGGGGTCCCCATCCCTGGAGGGATTTAAAAAGCTGTTTAGATGTGGTGCTGAGGGACCTGGCAGTGCTGGGATAACAGTTGGCCTTTATGATATTGAAGATCTCTTTCAACCAGAATGGTGCTATGATTCTATTCTAAGCACAGGAGCATCAAGCAAGCACAGCAAGCAATAGAAGACCTATGACCTAGTTGGTCCTAGGCCTCTAGGAGGTCTTATGACCAGGTCACATGCATATGGGTTGTCATTATTTATTTGGAAGGCTTGTATCTCTTGAAGGTAATGGTGACACAAAAGGGACCTGACCAAATTTGGGCAAGTGCTGTCAAAACCAGCATTTTAGTACTGACTACTTCAAAACCTGCCAATCTGGATCAGTGTGGTGGCTGCCCTGTTCCTTTGTAATGATCCCTACTGAAATAATGTTTTGAATGCCCTAGATGCCAGGCATCCACAGCTTTGATCACAGTTTGGGCATTGCAGTTCAGACTTATCACTATGAAAATATAATTTTCATTTAGGAAAGCAGATGTGATCTTGAAATTTTGTCATCTAAAGAAGACAGGGCTCTGATCTTTTCCTACCTCAGTCACTGACTCTTGGTGTGTCATCTTGTCTTCCCCCCCGACAAAATTCCCTTTCTGTAAAACAAATCTGACAACATTTCTGGTTATCTTGTGAAGGAAATGAAGCCACATCCTTGAGGTAATTTGATATATGGCATTCTGAGCTGCAAACTGTCTTGTCAGGCAGCGAAATAAAGATTTTTTTATGAAATATTTTTATCCGTTCAGTTCTTTTGAGCCTGGCTGTTCGCTTTGGTTAGGGAGAGACATTACAGTATCTCTTCTTGTAATAGTTGTGTTGTCCCTTTCTCCTCCATCCAAGCTCGACAACTAAGCAAAAAGCCCCAGTTCTCCCATTGCTTTTACCACTTCTCTACCTGAAGCACACTGATAAGGATTGCCTCTTTAATCCCTCATGGCTGGAGAATATACTCACCAATTTCTTCTGCATCCAGATATTTTGTACCCTCCCACACATCCTCCCAAAACCTTTAGCCTCCTCCACTCTCAGGCCTCCACAAATGTTTAGACTTAAATGAATGCAAAGAAAACAGAACATTGGGGTAACCTGTTGTTCAGTCCCTTCCTTCCCACACCCCTTATGGGGTTGCAGATATATTAAAGCTCTTGCATCT
>JANIJG010010312.1:0-19362 GCA_024611175.1 Megaceryle torquata
AAATGAAGTGGGAGTGAAGGGATTCAGATGATGGACACAGACATTTGTCAGTGGTGCTTGGGGAAAACACAAGGGACAGTTGGCACAAATAGAAATACAGAAAATTCCATTTAAACATAAGAAAAAAAAAAGCCTCCTTTGTTGTGAGGGCGGTAGCACACACATTGTATCCTCAGCAGTCTCTCTCTTTCACAGTAGCTGATCAAAGCTTGATAGCTACACTACACAGAGTTTAACTGTTCAGAAGCATATAATGGTCCCTTAAACTCTACGCATCCCTCTTTCCTTGTGACTCCTTCCCATCTGTGTCCAGGCAGGGTCTTGACACTATCTCATCAAGGTCTCATTCTGAAAATCTCATTAGCAATGCAGATAATGTAGAAGAACATAGCTGCTATAAGTCATTATTTTTATCAGTTGACATTTTCTACGGATCTTGAAGATGTACCTTAAAGTTACAGAATACAATCAAAAGTTACTATAAATTTGAAAAAAAAAAACAAAAGAGAGAAAAAAGAGACAGGTAGAGTTTCCAGAAACTGGTGCAGTATACTTTTTATGCTATTTAGCTTATTCCATCAATTTTCAAGCTGCCTTTTAGCTCTCCACTATTGTATGTATCTATTAAACAGAAAGGATCACATGAGGTGCCTTTTCTACTTAAATTATTTACATTCAGGATTGAAATATAAAATAACTCTTGATTTTTGAGGGTTTAATACACTAGCAGGAACATTATAGGTTAAATTTACGAATATGTATCCTTATAATTTGTTTCACTACATATGTAGGCGTGCACAGATTTTAAGCACAATTATAAATCATTAGGAATTTAAATGAAATATTAATTAGAAATTCCTGAATTTAGCAGCAGAGAAATCTGGACAACAGTTTGCTTACTGTTTTTTTCTAAGCCACAGGAGGAAAAGGAGACTGATAGTGCCATCTCTTGGTCAATTTAAATTGGACAACATTTAATGGAGGTTTGTGGTCTGAAGTATTATTTATTATACTTAATGTAACATCAGCAAGGTTAATCACCTGAATAGTCTTAATAGTGAGCTATGCTGTACTCAGTTCATAGTAGTGTGTGCAGAGCACTGTGGGGCTACAACACCCTCTTGAGGGGTTGGGAATTGAAGTTCTGCTCAAACATGCACAGTTGACCTTGAGAGGCTTTTAAAAGTGGATATTTGTTTATTGATACACCCAGTATGGTACATACTGGAAGACAGTTTTTTCTGAGTGGGGCTTTATTTCCATTTGAGTGAGGAGCAGAAGGGCACTTGGAGCATATCTTCCTGTCTTTACTGCTAACTGCACAGAGTTTTGGACAGTTGAATAGAGTGCAAAAAACTAGGATTGCTGATGGCAATGTGCTCCAGGTGTGCACACAGCAGACTCCAGTGGCTAATGGGAAAGAAAAAAAAAAAAAAAAGGCCTGAACTAATGAGCAGTCACAGAATTATCTAGGTTGGAAGAGACCTTTGGGGTCATCAAGTCCAACCATTAATCCTACTCTACACATCCAATGCTAAACCATGACCCTAAGCACCATATCTACATGACTGTTAAACATGGCCAGGGATACTGATTCAACCACTTCCCTGAGCAGCCTGTTTGAATGCTTGACAACCCTTCCAAAGAAAAAAATCTTCCTAATGTCCAACCTAAACCTCCCCTGGCACAAATTGGGCCATTTCCTCTTGTCCTATCACTTGTTAATTGGTAGAAGATACCGGTACTCACCTCTCTAGAACCTCCTTTCAGGTAGTTGTAGACAGCGACAAGGTATCCCCTAGCCTCATTTTCTTTAGATTAATAGTCCCAGTTGCCTCAGCTCTCTAATCTCAATCCATACAACCATGAAGTCCTCCAGCATTTTCCTAGCTTGCATGCAACAGACTGCTCTCAAACTACTAGGCGCTGATATGACATACCAAGGCACTTCTGTTAGAAGTGTAAAAAATCAGATGGCACCTAGGTCGCTACATTGGTCTATGATGGGCCTTCAGTAGCACAAACGGAAATGTTTGTGTAGTGTGTTTGCTTCACACATCAATTTCCTTCACATCCCATTACCTCCTGTGCACTATCTCTCCATTTCCACACATCATGCATCATGTTGGCTCTTGCAGGAATCAAGTTTTCCTTTGAGAAGTTTTGCTATCGACTTTTTCCCAGTCACTTTTTTGGCATTTGCTCCCTACCAAGCAGGTGTTTTCTCTCTAATGAAGTAGTGGGTATTTGGAGTAATGGGTTCGGCCATCACAAGGCTGGCAGGGAACATTCACTTTCTAAATAGATGGTTTTAATCTTTGTATAGGAGAAAGGTATGAAAAGTTTAGCCAGTAAAGGAACATTCAACATCCAGCCATGCATACAGGCTGCTTGGACATTGTCATAGACATCATGTCTTACAGACAGGCAACCACAATCTGATTGCATTTCAGAAGAACATACAAGAAAGTCAATTTAACTAGCCATGTGAGCATAAATCACACTCAAACTCAGAGAGTCAGGAGGTATGCAGCACCTCTGATGACTCTCCAAGCACCCAAATAATGCAAGTGAATCTGTCCCTACTTGAAATGAAGGTGCAGGAGGCCCTTTTCAGTCCAAAGACTAAACCACCATTATTAGAACATTTTTGTATCTTCCCAGGATACCCAGGACCTTGCCTGACTGGTATACCGTGGCCTGCAGAACAATCTCACATGGTAGCCCTTGATAATATAAGTATTATCATCGGTGCTCATAAAACAGAACAGTGGACAATTTCAGAAAATCCTACACAACTCTGGAAACCATGAGGAGGTAAAGGTCTAGTCAGCATTTCACCTGTATACTATCTGAACACAGTGGACTTGTGGATGTCTTCGGAGATTTTGATCAGACTTGTCCCACAATACACTTAGCTGCCACCAACTGGTTAGCCTCTGACCACTGGGAGGGGTGGTTCACAAAACACCATAGGGCCAGTCTTTTAAATACACAAACAGATTTCTGAAATTTCACCTGATGATGCTCTAGCTCTGGTGTCAGCTCACAGGAGACCACATTGACTATGCCCTTCTACCTTAAAGTTCTGCACACACTCCTGTTTTCCCCACATCCCCAGGACTGAATACATAGCCCAGGCCCGCAGCTTCCTGCCAAGTGAGGACATAGTAGTCTCTTAACAAGGACTTCCAGACTCTCAGTGTCCATCAGATAACAGGACATTTAAGATGGAGAGAGAAATTTCTTGAGAAGAGGAGGCCTTATCAAAACAGCTGCCAAAGCCTCAAAAGGAAAAAAAAAGCCCAACTTTTCTCCAGACAGCACGTCTGTGCCCAGATAAGACTCAGCATTAGAAGGTGGTTGAGTAGCAGGCACTACGGTGCCATTTGTAAACATGCAGAGATAGAAACATAGCAAGAACACAAGGAGGTACAGAAATAAAACTTGTTTTGCATGGGTATACAATCCACATACACACTTACAGGCAAAGATCATTTCTCTATGAATTCTCACATAGGAATTAAAAGATTAAATAGTTAATGAATGTGCTAGCAGCAAGTAGTAGTAGTAATAGGCTTAAACAGGATGCTGGGCAACAGCATGATATAAAGGCAGAGTGAGGTTCTTTTAAAGATTTAATGTCAAGGACATCACTTTTGAAATACACTTACATATTTAGATTTACCTTTGGTCTCTGCTCACTTTTTCCATGTGCAGCTAATTTTTGTAACTAAACTAATGACCAATACAGGGGTGAGGATACTAGGGGTAAGAAATAAACTAACAGATTATTAATTTTGTGTTCAATCACAAAAATATCAGATTTCTGCTTAAGATCAATAATTTATCAGTGACTATCATCAGGTTTGTCTATATATAATTAAGTCCTTGCAGGGAGAGGAGGGGGAAGTCACTGTATACAACTTTTTCTTCAGTGAATTTATTTTGAGTTGAGAATTAAAAACACTGCCATATCTCAGAATTATTTATTTCATTTATATATATGACCTCTTCCACATGAAACTGTCAATGTACTCTATTGTGACCAAGTATTTATTCTAGATGGTTCAATGGCGTAGAACAGAATATTACACTCCGTAGTATCTTTTGATCAGACATTCAAAGGACATAAAAAAGACTGTAAAAGTATTTGCATAGTTCACTGAACTCAGTTTTCTCCCAGTAAGGATCTGACCTTTTACATTTGCTACAGCAAGGACATGCTTTGTTACTAAAATTTTTTTTTTTTTTTTTAACTTATTTAAATAAGGAGTAGCATAACTCGGGGCAGAGAAGGAGCTTTAGGCAACTGACTCTTTCAAAGTGTTTGCAGAGATAATTGGAGAATATATTGAAAATGCTGCCAGTCACCCTAATAGATGCAAAAATCTCATATGCTTCCAGAGAGATGGAGATGCTCCTGAGGGACACCAAGACAGAACTTCCACTGTATTTCATAAGAAGTTTCCATTGGAAAGATATTTCAGGCTACACCAGTTTCATTAAAATCCATGTCTGCTCCCAATCTTTCTACTGTATCTGATAATAATTACAGGACCACCTTTTTTTCTTCTGTTAGACAGGAAAACATTAAAACACACACAAATCTCCTCTGAACAACACTTTAAGAATATTGTACTGTGTAGAGTAAAACAACCACAGCATTCAAAATACTCAGTAGTAAAAGAGATGCCTGTATTATTTCACTATGTCTTTACAATTTTCCTCTCAGATCTATGCTGTAAGACTGTTTAAAATCTTTGCTCAATATTCACTTTTCTAGTGTCCAGTCTAGAGGACACTTTGTCACCAGATGGAAACTATCTCTGCACATACTGAAACCAGGGAATGTAATAATGAAATGAAGTTCGCAATATTATCACAGTATTTTGAGTTGGCTAAGAATCCTGGAAATGTTAAGGGCATTTTTTCATTTTAAACTTCACACATACAAAAAATTTTGAGTTTAAAAAAATCTGTTATACACCTACATAAAATGACTGAGCAATTGATCTTTTACAGATTCACTGCTTTTGCCACACAGCTTGTCTTCACTTACCGTTTGGAATTCACCAGCTGATATATTTGGATTAGTCTTCTCTGGCTAAATACCACAGAGCAGGAACAAACATCACAAAGAAACAGACCTTTCAACATTACTGGTATATTTCCCAAAACAAATATTATAAAACCCAGGGAAGGAAATGGATAATTTGCTGACTGGATCCAGCTCAAACAGTAAGAGTCAAATCCAGCAAAATGGCAATGTAGAAACTTACATAGAATAACTTAATTTTCAGGAGAGCAAGTGGTTCACTGGGTATGTAGCAGAGTCCTGACTTAAAAGAGAGTTTTCTCTAAGCCCTGCTGATAGTTTGCCCAAGCTGCATTTATCAGTAAAAGCAAACCATGTCACATACTGCTCTTTATTCAGCTTCTGTAATCCTGTCTCAAGCCTCTGGTGCACATCAAGAAGAGCAGCACATTTATATGCCAGACTGAGATATTGTACAGTAAAACATTGGACTGAGCTGTCATTCTTCATACAAAAAGAAACACAAGATTTACTACTGCCACCCTCAGTGAACTAGAAGAGCAATTGTGACAGTGGGTGGTTAACTATTTTTACTTAGCCATTATCTAATAAACTCACATAAAACCCATTTTACATATCTAAATATTCATGACAATAGCACTGAGTAAAATCTCAAGCTATAACAGGGCTCCAGTGTTCGACAGCTGAAAATGCTTGGCCAGAGAAGTCATCAAGAATCTCAAGAGTTATCAAGGATTACACAAAACTGTGGCAAGTAACAAGCTATGTATTTGCTTTCTGAGAAAAGCACACGAAACAACTGCAGACTAACATATTTTTGAGCTCAGACCAAAGCTGCTTGACTACAAATTAACAAAATGGCAAATGCACACATCTATAAAGAGGCCCATAGATTGCAATCCTCTCTCTCCAATGGTAGTTTGAATGTCATCAGTTTAGTTTAAATTTTAATTGGATTTTACTGTAACAAATACCAGAGATTGTGCAACAGCATGCATACGTGAGTACTGCTGCCAAGAATGCTAATAAAATATTATGTATCTTCTCCATTTAGATAATCACAAATCTGCCCTTCTCTTTCAGCCAAACCTCATTTGTAAAATGCAGAATGATAGGTTGTTTTACATTGATGAAATAGTCAAGATAATTGCAGAATTTCTCTCCGATGGGAAAAAAACCTAAACAAACCAATTATCATCGCTCAACCAAAATATCCTCTTTTATTATTTCTTAGGACATTTGCACAAAATTCTGGAATGTAGCATTATGATGTTATTTTTTTTGACCATGCCATTATATTCTCTTTCATGCAGTGTTTTGAAACATGCATGTTAATCACTTCTGTGCTCTACATAGAATATTTACGGAAGATTTCAACTGCAAGTCATAAATCAGTTAATGGCAGACTAACACAAAGAGCCAAAAAGCAGCCCTCACAAAATACTATCTTCTCAAAGAAATTTAAGGACTCTCCTTTATAGAAGATAACAGCCTATCAGAGATGATATTATTATCCTCAGAAAGATTGCTTCAAATATCTATGAGGCTTTTTTATACATCCAGCTTCCCCAGTGTGACAGTACAGTCTGTACAGGCTATCTGAATAAAATTAGCAATTAATTTTGATGTGTTACCCAGTCATAAACCTGGACCTCATGCATTTCTTTATGGAAAGGAGAAACTTCATTTCATGTTTATATATCTGCATTAAAATAAAATTATTTTACAAAGTTTCTGAAATTCTCATTCTTCAAAAGCCATACAGATCCTTTACATAAGGGAAAAAAAAAAATCACAAATACTGGCTATTTCTGTGTCTCTACTTGAAAGTACATATTTTTATTATCTACTAAATGCTCAAGTGATATACTCTTCTTTCAGAAAATTGTTTATGAAAATTTACATCTAATTGCAAGCTGTTATATAACAATTGCTTGATGAAGCTTGTATCAATGTCAAGGATATGTCGTATGTAATGAGGTTTTTGATAATATAATCACTTGTAAATAGAAGATGACATCAGAATACAAAGCACTGAATAAGTGGTTAAATTTAGATCTACTTATGTTTAAAGACTAATATTTGTTCAAATAGAAAAGGTTTGGTTTATTTTATTAAATGAATATAGCAAGAGAGGAATTGCTTTGGGGTTGTTTTAGTTTTTTGTTTGTTTTTATTCATCATATGAAAACTTTCTGGGAATCAAGTTAATGTCTCTTGTGAGATAAAACTCTAAAGTTGTTCTTATATATTCCTGATAAAAAGACTCAAGCAAAGAAACTAGAAAGACAGAGTTGTGCCCTTCCTGTATGTTCTTGAGCTGGAGCCACCTGTAAAACCATCCTATGACACCTGACAGTGGTGCTTGAACTGAAGCAGTAGTAAAAGAAATGGTCTTCCACCTCCTAAGAGATCTTGAATCAGAAAAATATATATTCATCTAAACAGGGACATTTCTGCAATGTGACTAATAACTCAGGGACATTTCTGCAATATGACTAAACTCAGAGACAATCATGAGACACAATTTTCCAGAGGTACTTATTTTTAGAGGATACACCACGTAACCAGAGGACAAGATTCTCTTCCAAATTCCACCAAGCTAAATTAGGACAACTGAAATTAAACTGAATGACACCATTGCAACAACAGCATAAATGACAAAAGGGTATTAATTTTATTGCCTACAGCTTTCAGAAAACTGTAGAGAACACAAGAAAAACAGGATGTATGAAAAGCCTTGCATAATACTTCATCTTCCCACAAGCCAAAGTTGCAATCTTGGCAGTGCTCTGAGGAGTGAGGGAGCTGCACTTTAGGAAATCCATACATCTTGAAACATGCAATATCTCAGAGGCTAGTGATTAAAACACAGAACTGTTTTGTCCAGATCTCTGTGGGCATTAAAATGTGCATTTATCTAAGAAGGCTAACTCTAGGCAAATAACACTCTTTCAAGCTGCGTGAAGGTCACACAAGGGTTAAGAAAAAGTTTAACAGCCATGTTATATTGGAGCAATCATTGTAATGCCAGTGCTCTGGGCAATAACAATCTGTTAGCTCTCTTCTAAACCCACCACAAGCATTTGTAATGCAAATGTTAGTGCACTGAATATGTAGCACTGTTCTTACGCTCATTCATACCAGGGAGGGGAAGAATCATGCGGCCCCACCCTCCCTCTGCAGCAGATTGTTCCCTTTAGCTCTTGTTTACTTCCCTATGTTTTCTGTAATCTAGCTTTAAATGTCATTAAGCACAGACACTGTTGTTCAGGGCTTCTTATAATATGCTAGCCTCGTCTCTCCTTCCCTGCATATAATGGATTGATGTATACAGTCAATAGGCTCGATTCCCCTTTCACGTGATTATTAATGCAGTTTTGTTGAGCTGCATTGGTGGCACCCTCAGTTTAGAGCTCTGTAAACAATCTAGAAAATGCAAATAGGAATGATGGCCAAGTGTTTTGAGATTTATGGTTCAATTTCCTTGAATTGTACACTTGGTAAAGTACTTCAAGAAAAACCCTGGGAAACTGAGTCTCCAACTGAGAAATGTTCAAGGTTAAAGAAGAATGGTTTGAAGGAAAATGATTCCTGCTTGATGTTGCCATTCAGTTAGCTGCAGAAAATATACACAAAAGAAATATGCATACAGCCTTTTGTGTTCATCACCACCCTGTAGCACTGGTTTACAACCATTTTTTTGTTTGGAAGTCACATTAATAATTTTACCATGGAAGTGTTGAATACCTGCAAAAGCAGTTTAAATCCACTGCAAAACTTATTATTCTGACTGACTTTTCATGGACCTGCTAAAAACAGGCATTAAGATTGTTAAGGGCTTTGTAGAACAAATCGGAAACTGTTACATAAGAATACCTAAGTTCTTTTTCTGACAAAAATCACTCCAATGACAGCACAGCATACAAGTGAATTGTAAATTTATTTTTTTTTTCCCAGCTTCAAATTTCCCTTGATTACAAGAAACAAACAAACTTAGAAATAAAACAAGTGAATCTGATTAATTATCATATAATGAAGTACATGAGCCACATTCAACAATTTAAGCAAGAACCTGATGGCCAAAACCACAAACATAAAACTGAATTTTCAACTTCATTTTCCTTCCCTTCAAACACATATGTGAAAACCAGGCACTCACCAAATGTTCAAGGAGACAGACAAGTTCTGCCTTTTCATACCTCTGTCAGAGCAGCAGGTATGAAATAGAATTTCAGGGTTTTCTTACACAAGTGCTGAGATCAAGTAGAGTTCACAGCTCCTCACCTCTAGACCTACAGAGACAAGAAAATAATGACAACTACTGTGACTTAAAAATTACACCTGCCACGACACATATGCTAGCAGAAGGACACAAAAGAAGGTGCTAAATCACCTGCACAGAGGGTAAACTTCCATATAGTTAAGACACTTAAAAAACAAAACAAAACAAAACAAACAACATGCAGGGAGGTGTAAAGAATACAGTAGAGGTAAGGAAGGTAGAGAAGTGCTCTTGTCCAATCCCAGCGTTCAGTAGCAGAAGAAATTCCTATGCCAATTTGTGTATTTATTTGTAAAGCAGGAGGACCTTGCAATCTCATTGAATGAGTATGGATTCATTGGACTAAGTACTGCATAAAAAGCAAAGCAAAGATGAATAGTAGAATTTTACCTGATACACTCACATAAGATTTATTTCCATCCCCATGTATTTAATTATTTAAGAAATAACTGCTTCTAAACATGAAGACAGAAAGTACAAAGATATATGAATACATTTACAACAATATCTAGACTAGAGCTATTAACAAAATCTGAAGTATATAACAGTGAAGGCCGAAGTTAAACGGATATAATCTTACAACATGAACATAATTAAAGCAGCAAAAAGTGCCTGTTTTCTCTTCCAAACAGTAAGAAGCAAGTATGTACCATTACATTAGAGAACTGAACAGCTATTTGCATTGATACAGTAAATGAACAACACAAACAGGTCTTGTGTGACTGAACATTGCCTGTCTCCCCAGTAGACTCATGTCCCTATATGAAAGCAATTATTTTGAAAATCACTTCACATAAAGGGCTTCTGAAATAAAGCACTATTTCCCAAATTATTTCATTTATAATAAATGACCTACAGAAAGATCCTTGGTTTTGCTCATATTGACCCTCAACCATGCAGCTACATAAGAATCAGTACCCTTCTGCTTCCTAGCTATATATCCTGAAAATAAAATGAAAAGAGCAATCTACCATTCTAGAATATGGGTCAGGGCAAGGCATTTAACTTTGTACTTTGAGTAAAATAGTTGAACTAGTCAAAAACTACCTTGGAGGAAAAGACATTTTAGGATTGACAGCATATGGCAACTTCCTTTATTGTACTCCTAAATGTATAAAAACAATTCCATTTTGAATGAAAACAAAACAAACAAAAAAATAATACTTAAAAGCAGCAAGATCCATATTTCCTCCTTAAAGTAATTATTTAAAAGACTATAATTATTTCTTCGGGAAAAATAAATAATAATAAAAAAAGATACAATTCCATTTAGCATATCAATGAAATCAGAAGGAAAGCTCTATTGAAGGACTAACTCTCCTTAATGCCCTTATTCTCCCTTCATTATGCCATCGATGTCCCATGACAACAACATTAATTTGACGTGAATGAGTTATGAACCACTGTTTCTTGTACAGTTCTCAAGAAGCCCAAGGCAGGGTTTACTACCTTGGGTATTGAGGCCAGAAAGACCATGTATAAAACCAGTGCAGTAGAAAGAGCAATTAAGCTACAGGTTGTTTTGCTGTAAGCAGTTAACCAGCCGTGCCTAATAAATTATTTGATTATACAACATACTATAGTTTTGACATTGATTGTAACCATGCATAAAACTAACATTCAGTGACTTAGTATATTTGCTTGTGTGATTATAACATTAATTCCTCCTGGCACTCATTAGTGCACCCTGGCAATCCAGCACAACTGGGGTTTCCATACAAATGGTCAGCATGCTTACAGCACCTCAAAAACAGGGATTAATAAAAGAAAACAGTCCTGAGAAGGAAGTAGGAAATGATTGCCTTTCCTATTTGCTGATGGGAAACAGACCTGTACAAGGCCAACTGCACACAGAGCAGAAATGAATGAGAGTGAAACTGAGGCATGCATTTATCATGTGTGTATATATACACAGTGGACATACACATGTGTAAGTACACATACACACACAAAACAATTCAGTACAGATAGTCAAGAAATTCCTAAACCAGAAATGCACTGCTTCATGCTTAGGAGCTGTAGCTATGGACATCACATTTCCTAGATCCACATTGATTCTGTAGTACCCTGCCTTCTCCCAAAGGAAAGGGCAATTTGCTCTGATAAGAAAGCCAAATGACAAAGTCTTGCACAAACTTGAATAAAACAAAAATAGCTGTGAACCAGAGTTCACAACCATTGTAGGTCTGAAAAGCTGCCCTCCTTGACCACATACATTTTCTAGAAAATGCTGGCACATGAGTCCTCTTCATAGAGGAGAGTCATCTTCTCATGTGACTACAAAGAATCACGGATGGCTGTAATTGTTCTCTAGCTAAAAGTTTCAATCCCCCAGTGAGGACCCAGAAACTGTCAAGATGACTCAGAGGACCATCATACATCACATGTAACAAAGCAGTCAATTAAGCACATATCAAAAAAATTCAGACAGCAGTTCATAGACTGTTAAATGGAAGATTATGAATAACAAATAGGTGGATGCAAATTCAGTTCTCCATGGATAATACATGTACAAAAATGCTAATTTTTCAAACTAAATTATTCACAACAAATGAGTCAATCAGTCCTAGTCCCCTCACAGACCACTACTTCCAGAAGCTATTTATAAGTGAGACAAAATTAGTGTGCTTATATCATCTATTTCTGCACAAGAGGAAAGCACATGATAATCTGCTTTTTATTCCCTTTATCAAGGCATTCTGTGAACATGAATGGCAACAATGAACAGAAGAACCAGCTGTAATTGATACTGCAGTGAGAGCTAAATTGCAAATAGTTGGATTTGGTTAACATAAATACCTGTAGTTCTTGCCAGGCACTTAACAAAATACCTCATTTAGTAAGTGATGTAGTCAGCAGAACTCTGAACAACACATCCCATTTCAGAATTCTGTCACCAGCATGTAATATGTCTATTGTATGGGGACTATTCCTAAAACCAAAATATCTGTAATTCCCAGGAACAGTTAAAAATCAGAAATCACTATTGCAAAAAAGGCACATCACACAGAGCTGCTCTTCCCTGGCTTCCTAGACAGCCATATTTCACCCAGCTAGGATCCCTTCCTACTTGAAGCGGATTACCTCTCCTGGGCAGCAGAGAGGAAAAATATAGTTGAGTTCCTCTCCCCTCTGCTCCACCGAGCAAATTTTCAGCATGCTACAGTATGCTGTGCACTACACAAAAATAAAGCAAAACAAGAGGTCACCAAGTCTTCCTTCTCAGCAGGATAGCTCTGTTTTATTAATTTCCAAATCTGAAACAAGTCCCAATAAAAGGACTTTGCAGCTGAAAGAAGGATCTACAATACAGGCTTCATAGACATTCAGAAGAACTTTGCTGAACTGGGACATTAAAACCACCTGTGGTCCAACACCAGACCATTATCGATAACTGTCACACACATTTTTAGCAACTATAGCCATATCAGAATCGAGTTAACTTAATGGTACTATAGTACATGCAAGCAGTTGCTGCATTAGTCACTTCAACAACTTCATGCAAGTTAAGAAAAAAAAGAGCCATACAGACATACATTTTTTTTTCAGACAAAATTTAAAGGTTAAGCCAGACAAGTCCCCAGAATAGGAATCTAATTAGATGCAAAAGCTCATCCCAAGAGACTTGATGTTGTATGAGCAAAGGAGAGACTGCTCAACATTGTGACAACATTGTGAGCAACAAGCTGAGTCTCCCAAAAGGCTACAGACACTTGCATGTGGATCCTGGCTACCTCATTTACCAATGAAACATCCCAATTAACTTATGAAGGGATTATCCATATGAATTCTTACTGAGATTAATGTGGCCAAATGTCTTTCCTGGCTTTGCAGAACTGAATCCTCATTTACATGCAACTGAACTCTCTCCCCCCCACCCCCTATTCCTGGAAATGGCACATAAAATGACAATGGCATTAAAGGGTTAAGATGATGTTAAGCATGATGTAAAAATAGAGTTTGAACTAATCTAAAATAAACGGAATGCCTTTTTAAACAGTGAAAACAACATTTGGATAATTTTTTCAATACCAATTCACACACAGACAACAAAGAGAACATAGAATCAACTAAAATCAAATGAGATTCAAAATTGCATCCAGACTTAGTGCCAAAAACAAAGCATACACAAGGGTCTACTATGATGCACTCTTGCAGGGCATAAACAGGGTCTGCAATAAACTGCTTGATGCTGTCTTCCTGGTCATAAAGCTATGAAAAAAGGGACATGCCATTTTTTATAACACTTTAGGGTCCAATGCAATATAAAATATATCTGGCTTTCTGGCAGTATATGCTTTGGGAGCAGATTCCAGTGACTTTGAGTTTTATAGACACTTTTGTGATACAGGAACTGAACATATTTTTTGCTGGATTGGACCATTAGGTAGCTATAGCTATTCTCCAAGGACAGCATAAGTGAAAAGTATTCTGAAGCCCAGTGAAAACATAAATCATTAGAAAAAGACCAAGATGAGAAATCCTTGATTTGAAATTTCCAGTATTAAGAGATATTTTTCTATTTTTTTCATACATAAAAGAAAGATTAACTTTTCTAAAGATAGTAAAATTACTTTATGGGGATGCAAGAATATTATAACTCCACTAAATAAATGTTTGCTACTTCTCACAAATATCAAGATACTGAATAAGAAATGTTTTAAAATATTGCAAAATCATAATAAAAAATCTTACCTTAAGTTATGAATAATATCATGCACTTTATTCAGAATAAAATGAATATTAAAACACTTCCACTTTATCAAACTCTAAAAAAAATTTCCCTCCATAAAAAAGTTTTAAAATGCTAAAATAAATGCTACATTAAAAAAAAAAAAAACTTTGCTTACAGTAAGGACCTACCTTTTAATTTTCATAAGGCCTTGTCCTTGGCTTGCTCTTCCTCTATTCTGTTTCTAAAGAGTTTCATTCCTTAGTACAAAACCTCCACTGTCCCACTTGTTGGAATAATTTATAGCTCTTCTTCTCTGCTCCAGGCTTCTTTTTGAAGAATCTGAATGGAAATGTCTGTCTCTCTGTCTTCCACGGGCTTCGATATTCAGCTCCACAGGTCAGTGTTTCAAATCTTTTACCTGCTCTGTGCTTCCAGTCTTCTGCCTTTCCTGATCAATACATTCATCACCACTACCTTAACTTCTATTATGAAGGGTGGTCAGCTGAGCATCATCTCCAAATCCACACTGCTTTAGCTATATAAAAATCTAACCACTCCCTCTTACAGAGCAGTTCAGCTAGACCAGGTTTTCCTATCAAGGCAGAAAGCTCAAGCTTCAGTCTAGATATTCATTGCTATGGTGCAAGTTGAGCGCAACATCTTTCTTCATATGCCTGATGATTCCAACACAGCTTCTTCAAAATTTTTTGCAAAAGGCCATCTTCTTAGATCATTGCTTTGACCACATTACCACTTTCATTGCCTCCTTCCAAGCACTTCCTTTGGTTATTAGCCACAAACAGTGCACCTCTACTGAAGGCCTTCCCTGGCCTATCCCAATCTCTGTACCACATCCATCCCACCATAAATTCACAGTCCACATTAACTTCCTTCAGTCTCATTAACTCTAGCTTTTAGCAATGTATTATTAATTTTACTTCTGACAACCATCTTTTGTCTTCTCCTTACCTACTCATCGCTGTTGGAAGGGACTTCTTCATGAACTAACACAAGTCATTTTTTCAAACGCTCAACAGCTTTTTTTACCCTGACAGCTATGCACAGACACTATATGAGACTACATAAGGAAATTTCTCTTTTCTTTGCACTATCCAGTCTGTTGATGTCAACATGTTATTTTTTATTATATTGGGAGAAGATGTTCTCTGGGGAATTGAGTGCCTTTAATTTTCCTTCACATTTATAGCATTTCTAACCAAAAGCAGAGATGTTCCTAGATAATAATGTAAACCAAATCATGACCAGTAATAGTCTTAATACATTACAAACCTAGGAAACTTTATTTATTTTAAAAGACACTATAAGTAGTGTCTTTCTACTTGAAAAACAAAATAAAAAACCTAAACCAAACCACACATGAAAAAACCACAAACAAAAAACCCACCATACAAACAAAAACAACCAAACAAAACAACTCAAAAATGTACACACATTCTCAAATCTGAACCTAGTTAACATGAGTCTTCATGTATTAATTCTTGATGTGTAGTGAATTCCAGCTTTACCATTAATGAAGCATTTTTCCTGGGCAACATATATTAAATTTTATCTAAGATACAAATAGGAAGTGCAAACAGTAAAAACATTACCAAAAAGATCTTCTCTTTAGGATCAACAGATTTGAGTTAAAGGCAAATTATTTCAAACCAAGTTATTGAGGTAATATTCAATCAAAATGACTTCTATCAGCCATAAACATACAGGACCCTCTAACTACCTAGGGTAATAAGTCTTGTATATTATTGCTGGGAATTCCTTCAAAGCCCAAATCATGTTTAGTTTGCAAAGCTCTCCAATTTATTTTCCATGGTTGGGAGGAATCGTCTGCTAAACTAAAAATACGGTTTTACCCCCATTATCTCTGCACATAAAGAGTCACAGAGCTTCAGGCTAGAATTAACATGAGATAGGCTATTATGAGTGTAAGAACATTTAGCAGTCCCTATTGACTTTGCAGTTTGTAATAATAAATATCCTCCCCATAATCTCTCACTTTTTTTCCTAAGCTTGATGCCTTGAGGAGTTTTTGAAGCTTGTGATAAAATGCTAACGGTATTTACCTATTTTGTTACTAGCCTGGATGTCCTTTTCTCCTTGGGCAAAGTCATTTAAAGATATGATATTTGCAAGCAAATATTTTTAAAAACATAACCCTTGATTTCACGAATGTCCTACAGAAATATGATGTCCTACTGTACTTGATTAATGAAGTAAAACTAAATCTGCCTGCATAAAGAAACAGCACTAGTTTATAATGAGGTGTTCATTCTTTCACCAAGGAAGATCGTTGCAATCAGCTGTGAAGGTTATAAAAGAGGTAGTCTGCAACTCAGAAGTATCTTACTATCACCAATCAATGTAATAATTAAAACCTGATTTCCATAAAAGAAGGTTAGGCATTTAGAGGGTTTCACAAAGTACTGAATGCCACGCACATACTAAATGGTGCAAAGTGCTTATATTTTATTAAGTAGATGCTGAAAGTGACTGGAACAAAGGTGTAATCTTGCCTATGTAAGTATCTTACTTGGATATGCTGTTTCCACGCATCAGAAAAAATATACTTGCCTATTCTGTCACATATATTAAGGACTGTTGTGGGTTTTGTTTTATTTTTCCCAGAAATAGTCACAAGTACATTCAGGAATAAAAAATTAAGATGAAGACAACATCCTTTACATATTCAAAGTTCAGCAAACTTTTCAGCAAATTCAAGCATTTCTCATTTAAGAAACTACAGGGTTTTTTTAACTCATTCCTGACAGTTTTCACTTACTCAGATGTCTGTCAAGTGACTTCTGTGAATTATCAGGCAAAACATGCACATCACAAAGGTCCTCTCACATAAAAAGATAATTACAGTCTCCATAGATGTCACAGAGTCCTCACAAGAACAAATTAAATCAAACCATGCTTCCACACCTAAATGCGTATGATCCTATATTCTGTTTAACGTGTATGCTGTAAAGCTTAGACGAGTAGCGCTCTATTGGCAATTGATCCTTTTTAGACAGAAAAAGCAAGAAACAAGTTATTTCTAAGACCAGCTACACACTCTGTTTCACATACATGCCCAATTCAACTTAAATTGTGAACAGAGGGGAAGCAAGACATTAACTCATATTTCAGATTCACCACATTCCTCAATATTTTCTTAAATGAATGAAAAGAGTCCTTTTTTAAAATAAGGGGTTTTTTTAGAATTATAAACTATTCACAAGTAGACAATCTACTGATTGTTCTGTGGCTCACTGTCTCAATTACCATTGAAACCTCATTTATTTTTTTTATATCTCATAGTTTTACTTTCAGTGTTTATAAGGGTTATTTCATACCTGTGTATTTGGTAGATGCAATGACTCCTTCTTTCCTCCTCCTGGGAATGAGGTATTTTTTCCGTTCTCATGAGCTTTTCACAAATCTTGCTGGGAAGTTGTACAGTCTGCAAGGTGAGAGCAAGATGTGCTGTATAAAACTTTTTTTTATACTTGGACACATAAATAAGCTGTTTCATTTTCAACAAAGAAAAAAAAGAATTTCAGAAACACAGTACCAGAAAAAACCTCCAGCATCTTACAGCTGCTATATTTCCATTGTTCTCTCCATCTTCTTTATCCTCTCCTCTAGGGCCTTCTTCATTTATTCCTGCTTCTAATTCTTTATTCTTCTAAAAAAAAAAAAAAAAGTTACCCACACACACCTCTTGTGATGGCACCAATCCTCCCCTGTCCCTTTCTGCTTCACCTTCTTTTCAGCATCTCATGTTTTGTGCCCACGGTGTGTTACTATTACTTCTCTCCCCTAGAGAGCGCACTCCCATTTCCAAATACTATTACTAATCAATGCAATTAGAAATAACATCTTGACACACACGCAGACTTCAGCAGAGCCATACATTTAAGCATAAACATAATATCCAGCCTGTGCCACAACAGGTTCTTACTTAGGAAAGAAATCCAAGTGTTGAGTTGAACTGCAGCCTGAGCTTCTATAGGGTCTGGTATCTTCTTCCTGCCTTTTCCTTTCTTTTCCCCTCCTAACTCTGCCTACCTTCATGTGACAAGGTATAAGGTCATGTAGCCTTAAGAGCATGATCTCACAAACTCTTACACATGTAAGTTCCATGTCATTTAATTTCAGTGGAGCTCCTCCAGGATAGTGTTAGCCAGTCCTTGCAGGATTTGGAAGGTGGCCCGTTGCTGAGGCCCCTAAAGACACTTACTCTTTGTAACATTATTGTACATGTTAAGCGCTACGTATTTCATATAATGCTACATTTATACCAGTCTTTGATCATTTATCTCATTCAGGCTGCTGTAATTTTCATCTTACTCACTTAATTCCTTACTACACATGGCCTCACTTAATTTCCTTATATCTGCAGATGAGAAATTAGGCCCAGAATAGATCAGAGTACTGAATTTGGGTCATTATCCACAAAGCATCCCAAGATGCTTGTCTGCAAAAGTTCACTTGCAGTGTTTCCCTCCCCCTAGAAAGAGAGATATGGAAGACTAATAACTTTCATTAGACCAGCTGATATAGCCAGAAAGCTTGAAGAGATTTAAAGCATAACCTTGAGAGTTTCTTCAAGACTCATATGCCTGAAATCTCCTCTCCTCTTTCTCCTGAGAGTGTCAGAAAAGTATTTTTCCAAATCAGTCACTTTATCTACTAGTCTAAATAACAGCACCTGAAAAAGCTGATTTGCAAGGGTCTCTTCACAGCAGCCATTTCCTGTGAGCACCTGAACATGTTTAGCTTTAAGCAGACTGAAGCTAGCCTCCTGGTTTAGGTTAACAAATACTTAAATGCTCCAATGGACCCATGCTAGAGTAGCTTGTGTATATACACACAAACATATATATATCTTCAAAAAAACCACAGTGTTATTCAAAGTACAAGTCTGGAACACAGACCAGCTTTCCTGCTATTATTCTGCTTTTATTATTCCAATTAATTTTTTAGTTCAAATTAAAGCAGGATATCATAATATCCTTCTGAATCAGTTTTTGTGTCCCAGTTTCTTCAATATCCAACACACAAAATACACAGTCCCTGCTTTTGTTTGCTACTTATATTTGCATACAGTCACTAAGGAAAGGTTATTTATTTATCTGGTTGATTTTTAAAGTTTGTCTACAGCATAAAGGACTAAGGTACACTTTTTACATTTTGATTTGCAAAGAGATCCTAAACAGGATATTGAATATCTGAAAGAAACTCTGAGGTTTAAGCATTATTCTTTTAAAAGATAAAGTCAAGGACTTCTCTTATCCTACCACTGCTACTAAAAAGATTCAGAATATGATAGCATCCCAA